>JABASM010001589.1:0-13819 GCA_019776545.1 Brachystomella parvula | reverse complement strand
ATTTTCTGAATCAATTGTGTTTTTCATGGCTAAAATCGAGGCCCAAATCACAAACTAAGGAAATTCTAAATTGTTGGATATAGAGTTCAGTGCTATTTCGCATTGATTTTCAACCCGAGACTCTCCTTCAGAGACGGTTCCTCTAAAGGGCACCCAGCATCAAGAGACCCTTAATTGTCTCCACCACTGTTGTGATGTGCTGAGTGACCCATACCGTACTGGCTCCCGAAAAAGCACTCACCGAGCCGTATAGGTTTGCCCAGCCACTGGGAAGAGAACCCAGGACCCCTGTACTAAATGGCAGAATGCACTACCAAACAGCTACAGGAGGCTATGTGTTTTTCATAAAAATGCTGCATAGAAAATTTTTTATAGTTTTTAATCTAACCACGTTTTAACTTCTAGTAATTCTCTCTTTTTTTTTTTTTTAAAGCATTTTTTTTATTTGAGCACTTTCACTTTTAATTCTCTTAATTCTCTAGTTTTTAGTCCGTTTTGATTTGCACGCTTATTTTTAGGTGCATGTCTGCCATTTCGGGATTCTCCAAAAATCGGCGGTCTTTTGAGAGTGAAGCCTGAATTAGCGAATTATTTCTGTTGAGCCATCTTACCACTATACTATGAGCGGTAATATGAGCAGCAAAAATCTTACCTCCGATCATGTATACAATTCCCAGAAGAAAGTAGTAAAATGAATCCAGTGGCTCAAAATTATGCCTAAAGACATTTGGAATGTAAAATTAGAAACTCTGGAAAAAGTAGGTGAGAGTGGCACCAGTATGGATGGAGGTACGAGGCTACTTTAGGGCCGACATATTCCTTGAGTGTAATTCCTTCTGGCACAGCATCTGGAACTGAGATCCACCGCAGAGTTCTGTTCCAGTCCAAAAACTCCATTTTTTAAGAAATGGGGTTCTTCCGGCTCAAAATAATGCCTCTATTCCTAAACAAAAATGTGTAAGATGGACAGCGTTGAAACGGACAACCAAAATCGACTGCCGGAATGTACAGGAAATCCCGAACAATTTATAGAGTAAAGGTGAAATGTCGGAGTCAGATATCTGATAAGAATTAGAATTTTTGCAACCTCAGCATCTTCAAACGAAGCAATACGAATAGAAAGCCTTATAAAAGCCTTTCTTCAAGGCAACGACGTCTTCAGTCTCTCAGAATTCCGGGTAAGAAAATGCCAAGTCAGATCCTATGTTATAATCTTCAATTACTTTGAGCTTTGAGCATAAAATAAAAAAGAAACCGGGTGAATCAAGGATCTGGTTTACTTTAAATAAAAAGTAATTATTGATGACACGCTCAAAACTGAATCCGATTATTTGATTAGTGAATAATTAGAGGCCGGGCCTAGATTTCACGAAGAATACTGTAGGTTTCCTTGAATTTTAGTGAGGGTAATGCTGCTGCTGCCCATGGAATCCAGCAGGCGAACCACCTGCCCCTGTGAATCCCATTTGAAAAGGAGCACCACCTGGTGCTACTTGTCCAGGTACCATGGGTGGAGGGTGTGAACCTGGCAAAGCCTGTCCCATTCCCATTGCTCCGCCCGGCGGCATCTGAACCCCCATATGATGGGGAACCTGTTGCCCTGGAATTGGAAAGACTTGGGAAGTGTATGGCATCGCCGGATTATGCTGGGAAGGAGACATGTAAGGCTGCTGCTGGGAAGGAGACAAGTAAGGCTGCTGCTGTGTAGGCATGTATCCTGGAAATTGAGTCATTGGACTGGCGCCTGGATTCTCAAGCGCCGCCTATTCCAATAAATAGAATTTGGTTATTTGTTTCCTTCACAAATGACGCTACTTTATCACTTACGTATGCCAACAGAAGGCCAACTAAATTCATTCGTTCTTGAAGAGGTAGATTAGTATTAGAAATCCGGACATGGAGGCCTGATGCTAAACTCCCAGTGACTTCTCCAACTTGGTTCTTCTTTTCATCCTTGTGCTTCTTATCCTTGTGGTCCTTCTTGTCTTTGTGCTTTTTATCACCGGGATACGGGGATGTTGAGCCATAGCTCTGCGAGGATTTTATTTTCATCTGCAAATAATACGGAAATGTTATTTATAAACGCTCACTGTCGACTCCTTAGATTGTAGATCCTACCTCGACATTTCCACCGCCATGCTTCATTTTTCCACTCATCGTCATTATCGGCTGATTCATAGCATTCTGGAGCTGAACCTCTCGCTTCCCACCGTCTTTGTACTTATCCTTCTTATGCTCTTTTGCTTGTTTTGAAGAAATTAATACTGATCCAGTATTATTCCCAAATTGATCAAGGATATTTACAGTCTAATGAAATCGATTCGAGACTTGAGAAACGGTATGGTGTCTTTCTACACATGGACATGGTTACCTGAGTCTGAGTGTTATGTGCAACTCGCAAAACTTCCGCCTGTCCAGGATCTTTGACAGCAAGCATCCTCACACTTGGATTCGTAACTTGCAAATCCATAGCCCGGAGCAGAGGTTGACCCGAGTCACTCTTGACAACATACCTAGTACTTGGGTCACCAACACTCTGACCTAAGTAATAGGAAAACAAAATTAATGAGGAATTTCAGACTATTTTTCAATAAAACTTTTCCTACCGGTGACGACTGAAAATGAGTTTGCAGTGAGAAGTGCTTGCCCCTGTCCTGAAAATCCTTGCGGATGATGGGGATGACCAGGGTATGCTGGCTGCATCATTAGAAATTGAAAAACAACTGAATTCGTGGCAACTACTGCAAAATTGTTATGACAGGGACAGGAGTATTATGATCCGGCCAAAGCAAAACCACTTGGAGTAGCAGTTTTTGGAGGATCAGTGAGTTTTTGCAACAGGAAAATACTGAGATAAAACTTTTTTTGCTAGGCTGCCGTAGACAGGTAAAATGACTCATACATTTTTGCACACGACAATTGTTTTCTAGTCATCACCAATTTAATTCCGATCACCTTCATCATTCATTTACTCCAGAAGCTAATTCAGTTTATAATCTAAAATTCTGAAGAGGGAAAGGTACTGGGTCATGAGCGAATTTTTTAATTCGAGTTTTGGCTTTTTCAGCTCAGCATACAATTTTTGCAGAATCCAATGGAGCTAGTGGTGGGAGCGCTTTGGTGGGACAGCGACTTTTCAAGTGCAGTACTCAAATTGAGAGAAGAAAGAAAGCGTCTGTTTCCGTCATTGTGGATAATAAAGAATGAGTCACATTACATCAGTGCTTACATAGAGAGCTTTTCACTGAAAAATTTTTAACACTGGTAGCGTAGGCCTATAAGGCGGTGCCAAAATTACTAGTAGCGAGTTTGCAAGGTACCGCGGAATACTTATGCCAATTTTAACATTTCTACCTTCAATAGTAGTTTTAATATGGTAGGCTTCGAAAGTCAGAGGTCCGGAACCCGACTTGTAACGCTTTTCAAAAACCTTCCAAAAAAAACTGCGCTTTATATGCATTTTTTGTCGCACTTCAAGGCTAGCAAAAATTCTTACTAATAATAGGAAGGTTAATTGCTTGCGGGTATGCTTGAATCAGTGACTGCGTTGCTGTTCGGATTTTTATTTAGGTTTTTAAAAAGCGTTACACACCGGGTTTTGGATCGATGAATTCGCAGCCTGCCACATTAAAACCATTGCAGGTAAAAATACAGTGACCGGCAGAATTAAAGCTCATTAGCAAAAATGCAAATTACGATTAAAAATCTTAAGCCAAGACCTAACAACCAAACAACCCTTTTGAGTGCCCTAATTGCAACCACCGGCATCCAGTCTTCATCATTTGAAATTTCGGACTTAAGATTTTTAATCGTAATTTGCACTTTTGCTAATGAGCTTTAATTCTGACGGTCACTGTAAGTCTAAACTCTGTTAACAATCATTCACAACACCGTACCGTTCTCTCTTCAGTAATCCATTTTATATAACATTAAAAGCTATTCAGGAACCCCGCAAGAAACTCAAAGCGCTGTACTGTTTCCTCTCATTCTGAGCATGCGCTGGTTCCAAAGTTCTTCTGGCCAGGCTTGCATGGAAGTGAAGGCAAACCATTCAAAAGGGTCCTTGAGGTTCGTACAGGTTTTTCAGAGCACTCAGGTTCTGAAGCCTTAGCAGTATAATGAACGCGCTCGTTTTTGTTCTGACAAAACGCTTGGGTTCCCAGTTGGTAACAGGTGGAATTCGAAAGAAACCATGACTTCTTTGGATCTTCATTTTCTGGACAAGGTCTCGACGTACAGGTTGGATTTTGAGCAGAGTCCAGAGTTATCCATTCGCCGTTGTTGCAAGGGCCCTTATGATTTAAATTCGTTATCATAAAAATATTTACTTCAACCCAAAAAATTTTCTCACCTTGTCGAACAAATGGAAACACTGATTAGCTGGAGCCCAGTAGACGAGAGGTCGATAGTCAGGCCCAACATAAAGCTTACAATCACAGTCTCCATAGACCCCATCTACCAAGTAGAACTGCATATTCTTCGGGCATGGATTTTCTCCTTTTCCTGGAATGTAGCATTTTCCGGTATCATTGAAGTACCTTGGGTAAATGTGCCAATCTTCGATATCCTTTCTACATTTCCTCTCTCCTGATGAGCTTAACCTAAGTAAATTCACACAAAAAAATACGTTCAGTTAGATATTACTCGCTTACTGTATGAAAGATGAACGAAATAACAATGAAAAATGGGAGGAATGTTAAATATTTATGGGAAAAATCCGGTCGTGAAGTATACATAGGAGAAAATAACTGGTTTTCTTGTTACATTTTTGGAGTTTCGATATTAGGATTTCCATGGCCAAGGAGGAATTGATGCGGAAGATCAGAGCGTCCCTTTGAAATTAAGTCACGCAAGGAGAATCGACTTTGAGATTCATCCGGGGGTGGTGGGCTTTGGTCGATGACAATTTCATGTTCTCCGCTTAGAACTGCAACTGGAATTTGAATGCTATCTTTCTCTGGAGAAAACCCAAGCCCACGACTCTCCTGATTTCCAAGCCACTTTAAGGACCCTGGAGGATTCCGGGATTTTATTTCAAATCCCTCCACTAATGCTAGGCATGAGAAAGAACCGAGAGCCAACAAATATGCTACTACTGACATTGCAAATAAACTTCTTACTGGGAATGTCTTCTTAAGATGACGATTTCCTAGTATGTAACAATTCAATCACACTTCTAGGAGACTAAAGTTCCCCGTGATGTCATTTCATTTGATTCTATTCAGAGATCCTCCCCCGTATCAAGGTGACTTATTATGGGGAGGAAAGAAGGATTCAAATTGGTTTTTTTTGGATCTTGGAAGCGAAATCAATAAAAAAAAATCTTATTTGGAATCTACCCCTGAATTTAACACCTCTTCTACTACCCTGATACAAATACTCAATAATAGTAAAAAAAATTGTTGAAGATGTATCTAACATGAGTGGCTAATTCAATCAAGTCCTTAAGAAAAATGATGTGTCATTACCAGAAGAAGAGATTAATTTCCAGAATTTTTTTCTACCCTCACGAATTCCAATAATTCAAATTAGCCGAGCCTGTTCTTAGCATTTTGTTGTAGTAGCAACACTTGCATTGGAAGCCTGTTTGATTTCCTAGAAAAAAAAAAAGATCTTATTTTAGTTTATTTTAATTCCAAGAAAGAACACGAAATCCAAAGCTATGAATTTTTGGCCATGACAAATTTTTAACGCACGAGTGAACTGGAATCAAATCCTCAGGTTCCATCACCAAAAAATGGATGACGCCATCGCGTACTTGGAGTAAGATTCCACCACTTTTTCTTTTAATTTTTGTCATTAATTAAAATTACATTGTGTTTCGGCCCTCCAGTATGGTCAATGCAATTTTCAAGGGGATGCTGATTTGCTTTGGACTCCTTGTGCTAGGACTAATACTTTTGTTAAATTACGACAGGCTTCAGGACTGTTTTAAGCGATTAGCTGCAGGTGATTGTAAAAATTTCGAAACTTTCCTAGCTTCACTTTATTTAGTCAAGTTTGAAATTTTAATTAGACACTTGGCCATTTGGAAATAGAAACAGGAACGAAGACCTGATTTTTGTTGGAAAGGAATACTACCCATCTCTAGTTCAAAATGACAACAGGAACAGCATCCAGCTCCTCTGATATTGTTGAAAATAATCATGATTTTTATTTATTTTTATTCAGTTACACATTTGAAAATTCCAGAGTTTCCATTGTGGGTAAAGATGATTATGACTCCATCCGATGCTTTTTTTTAATTCACACAAACCTATATATTCAACGAACGTGATTTAGAAATTAATTTAATTTTAATTTTAAATCTCACATCAAAAAAGACGTCGTGAACGCATTGTCCCACATCCATGAAGCTCATACACTTTGGATCATTATCTTTCTTCACTTTGTCACCTGTGGAAAATCCATAAGCCATAAATTTCCATTTAATTTTAAAAGGAAGGAGTTACTCACCATGCTCTTTTATGCATTTGTCAACCCCATCAATAAGAGGTTTCTTCACTGGGCCTGGCATGACTTGATCAATGTAAGCAAGGGCTTTCTCGTGGTTGATTTTCCCATCAGGTGAGAGCTTAAGATAATTTATCCGATTCCTGATTAAGCTTTAGAAAATAAAATAAAGCTGGTTCACCTTACCATTCCTTTCTTTTCCATAATGCAGACTCCTAGACACTGGAAGTTAAAATGAAACAGTCATATTTGAATGGACGAAAAATCAAAGGGAAATTATTTTGTAAGAAAAGACTTACGGCTAATTTCTCAGCTGGAATTTTCCAGATTGATTTAATTCCTGCAGCTTCCAGGCATTCCGTGATTTGAGCCTTTTGATGCTCATTCAGGTTGATAGGGTGCCCTTGACATGATGTCTCCTCTTGAGCCAGCACCTAGCAGAGCCAATTTCCTCAAGTAAATAAAATTTCTGGATATTTTGAAAACCTTACGTTTGAAACGAGGCATAGACTTATGACAGAGCCGATTGCAAGAAATCCCTTCATTTTGCAGACAGAAATGATCTAGTTTTATTTTTTTGAAACTATTCTTAAATTCTAAAAACTAAAATCTCTAGAGCGGCGATGCGCTTATATACTGCCGAGTGGAACAATATGAACGTGGCTCAGCCTAGAATTCTGAGCAATTATTTCAAATAATTGCTTTTTACAGTACTCTCACTTTGAACGGATGCTTATCAACCCAAAAGGATTTAAAGGTCAAAATATAAAAAATTATTTTTCGGAAACGTTTAAAAAACTTAATAGTTGAAAATTACTGTGATTAAGCCAGCAACTATTATTTTCACTTGAGATGTCTGTGGGTATTTTAATAAAAGTTCCCTTCATTCCTGCTTCCAGTTTCAATGTTAATAATCCCATTTATTTTTTCTAGGAAGTTTTTCAACTTAGTTAATAAAAGTATACCCCGAACACAGTCGCCTGACAGAACAGCGTATTCTGTAGGAAAACAGAAACGGAAATAAAATTTTTTGAAAACACTTTAAAAAATACTGTTTTGGAATGTTACATTGTTGAAGCTGTAGCTGGAAACGTAATCCGAGTACTCGTCCCACATGCATTTACTTGCAGCCGTCACGCCTTGACCCCGGAGCTCTCCTATGGTGACATGAGTGATGAGCTTGTATCGTGGAAACGCTAGGCCTTTTGCTCTCTCATTTATCATTTGACACATTTGAGCAATCCATCCTTCAACCTCTCCTTCAGCGTAGGTCTTGTCAGCAATGACCTCTCGAACCACTTGTTGAATGATGGCTTGAACCATGCCTGGCCGAAATTTGTCCTCATAAGATGGACGAATTTGAAATTTGTTCAAATCTAATTTATTTGGGGCAGAGTCTACTGCCATGGTTGACTCTAAAATGAGCAGCACTCATTTTAAATCTTCAAATTTTAATGATCGTTGATAACTTTGTATATATTTTTTTACCATTTGCTAAGATCAGAGATCCCCTACTTTTACGATGATCCGGCAGTTCTGATTCTCGCCGGTCTCCGCCAGCATTGTCATCCATCTCTCCTTCAGAGACTTCCCCAGCATCAGCTACGCTTGTGCGATTATCCATCATCGCAGAACCAGAGGACTGGCGACGATCATCAGGCGTCTCTGGTGGTAGCTTTATTTCTTCAACCCCTGCCTCGACAGACATCTTGAAAACTTGAGATCAAATGCTTCAGAAAAAGTAAATTCTCCAAAAACCACTTGACACTGAATAAATGTGAGAATCTAGCAAAATGCGACAAACATTTCTAAAATTTTTTTTGTAAGAACTGACAAATATGGATTAAACAAAACCTAAGGTTGCCATAACAACTAGCAGACATGGCATTACGGGCGTGCGTGGCAATACGATGCACTTCTATTTCCAATACTCCATGCCTTTACTACACATGCCTTCAATAATTTTGCAGAAGAACTGGGGTTGAAAAAATTAATACTCAATTCCTCAACAGGATTTTTTTAATGTTTTGTCTTTTTTTTTGAAAAATTTAAAATAATAAAATAGTTCTGTAGTATATTTCTATTTAGTTTAAAAATATTAAATTTGAAAATGCAAATAGGAATCTCGAATAAAATATTTTGGCTGCGCTTTTATTAAATTAGGTACTTAAGGCATCCGGTCAGCCGAATTCCACCGTTGACATTTCTGTTGCAGAATTTGCAGCTGCGGGTTACTAATTTTTAGTAAAATTTCCAGACACCGTAAGTTGCTTAGCTTCAGTTCCGGTGAGTATAAAATCAGTTGAAACAAAATTTTGCAGAAGTAGCTGTCGTAGGTCTGGTTTGAGTAGATTTCCTTTTCCATTGGATACTTCAGGACTTGAAGATTTGGTAAGTTGAGGAGTAAATTATTGAGAAATTTTTCGAGGTTAGAAACTGGACATAAAAATTCATCGAAGACAGGGATGTCCAAGGTGAGGGACTTGATTTTAATTAAATTGCTTTGAATACCATGTCCAGTGCTTACTAGCTCTTTCACAGGGAATTTATTGGTCAGTCTCAGGTCTAATGATTTTAGATTTGGTAGCTTCTCTTCCAGAATGACTTGGAACTTTTCGTTAGAATTCCTCCAATCACAGTCGTTAAAAGCCATGGATTCAATCTGAGGGCCAAACTGATCCATAAACCTCATCACTGACTCACATCTCATCGGTATCCCAATAAACTCATAATTCTTGAAAGATTTCCGGAATGAGCAGAAGTTGCGAATTTCTTCAAGTTCTGAAAACTTAATGACGGAGTTTTGCATGAAGATCCTCTGGCTGGATGTCATCCAAGTCTTGCACGTGAGTCTGAAATCTTTCAAATCTTCAAATCCTAACTGGGCCACGAGAGTATTCAGAACCTGGCAATAAACGGAACCCATATTGATATTATTTAATTTTACGAAATTTAATTTTTTAATATTTTATTTACGAAAAATAAGAACAAGATATTTTCAGTACCGTTGGAAATAAAAGTGGATTCGGCCCCTCCAGTTCTTTCCTGGCGAATTTTTCTGACAAAATTGGGTCCATGTTTTACCGTGCATGGAATTGGATGAAATGAGGATGAGGATTTTGTTGGATTTAAAAGCAGGTTACTTTCCGAGCGTCTCCTCATCTCATCACCAAAATATTGGCTAAGACTTCTTTATGTAAAAATACAGCTCATCGTCACCTTGTCAGATAAGATTAGTGTACAGAGAGGTTACCAAGCTATTCTAGTGACCCCCCTAGACAAATATAAATAAAAAAAACTGAGTTCCGTAGAAGGTCGACGTCCCCCTATCCTATCACTTATTTCAAAGCCATGTTTTCCTTATTAGTAAAAAACCACCTGTTGAAAATTCTTACCTGAAATAAGCCTGGGAGGAGACCTTCACCTTTACACCACGATTTAGCCAATCCTAATTCCATTGTTTCAAATGCTAGGTGCTTATTTACGGCTTATCCGTTCTTGAAATAAAAACAAATTTCTCTGCGATTTTTGTACTTGATAAAAAGAGACGAAAAAAATTTTAAACTTTAACCTTTTCCATCTAGACTCGTTAAACGGAAATCCGCTTTCACGGACACACGGATGATCCACATCACGTGCAGACTGGAACTGATGTTGAACTGAAAAATGTGCTGTGTAGTTAACGTTAACTTTTTGTATCCGTTTTCAGTGCTTAAAGTTTTCAATTTCTTACAGCGCTTAAAAATAAAATGCGCTTAGCTTTTCCGGAAGAGAATAGCGGCAGAAGCTATCGAAACCCCGGGCTTAGTGAGGAACCGGTGACAATGCAGAGAGTGACAATAACAGCGTCACAGGATAGTGGTAGGTGCGTTAAGGTTACGACGCAGCACATTTTCCAGGTCAACATCATTTCCAGTTTTCCCGATATGTGGATCATCCGTGTATCCTTGAAAGCGAATTTCAGTTCAACAAAAAAAAATTTTTTTCCTGTAAGAAAGCAGCAAAATATTCAAATAACTTTAAAAAAAATACTATTAGCCAATAATAGGTTAGCTCAAAATGATTTTCGCAGATGCATTGCAGAACTGCAATTTGAATTCGCTGCTCTAATTTTTTTCTATTTTTGTTCTAATATAATAATACTCTAATTTTGTTGACATGTTTCTTGGCTTGCAAAATTTTACAAAACGCCAATCAGAGTCAAGAGCTCCAATTTGAATCGAAATCCTATTAAAAACTCGTAAAATTGAAACTGCAAAAATCAAGTTTCAGTTCTTAAATGCAAGTTTGAGCTGCCCTAATGTATAAGCCATATCTCGTGGCTGGAGCGTGTGGCCTGGAGTTAACTAGTAAAAAAAAGATTTTTTTAACGCCCACTTTGAATGGACTCTTTTCTACTTCAAGCGATACTGGACCTAGAACTGGATAAATTTAAAGAAGTATTTTATTCTAGATACTTTGCTAAGCATCAAGTTGCATGAAACTTAATACGAATGGGTTGGCGAACCCTGATGCTAATTTTACAGAAAGCTTTGGTAAATCAGAGTCTCGGGTTGCTCTCAGGTAAAGTAAATTCAAATCACGTCAATCCTTTCGTATTTATTAAACAAAATGAGCTTAATTAATCTTGATCTCCAATTTCTGGGCACGAAAAATAAAATCTCCTAATTAAGCAGATCACAGTGTAAGTATAGGAGCACCTCCTTGATCTTTTGCTCCGACAAGGCAAGGTCACGTACATTGAATTTGGCACAGAACAGGTGAGGAAGCTTAAATTGGAACCGAGGTTTGCTCTACAAGTCTCTCCCTTCGAAAGCTCCGTCCCCTCTGCCATGGTAGTCTCCATGTTGAATAGGACGCTAAAAATTCCTTAGCTTCCTCACAACTAAATATACTTAAAATATTTTCAACGAACCCAAACTCTTTCTCATAAAGTATTAAGTAAATTGACAAGAATAAAATCTCAATTATTTCACAAATTATAAATATAATTGGAAGAGCTCCGCCAGGGAGTCCATATTTCCTAAGACCACTGAAGGATACTCCTAGTCCAGACAAAATACTTATGAGAAATACAACGTGTAAAATCCCACTTCCAATATTCCAAGCTCTGTCAACCTAGAAAACCAACAGAAAAAACCGATATTAATGCAAATATCATTAGTTAAATTTGCATTTATTGGAATTTAGAAAGCCAGGGTGAATCAACTATGTTTTCGCTGGCGTGAGCAGAAATTGAATGGGGAAAACATGGAGTTTAAGGTTTTTCAAAGCAATTAAAATTAATTTAAATGTGAATATAGGCTGAAAAATTGATGCTTCGATTCATTGCTTCGATTGATGGATGCTTCGTGAAAACTGCTAATGCCGTTGCTAGGTTGTTAGAAATACTTTTTTACACACCTGTTGCTGCATTAGAATTTTGAGAGAATAAATTAATGAGAAACAAAACTGGAAAAGCCCAACACTTGTCCCAATAGCAGCTGCCGTGGCCCATAAAAGTAGATGTCCTCTATTGATAGCCCAGTCACTGTCATTTGGATCATACGGGATCTGTCTTATGTCCACTTCTTTCAAAAACCACCCACTTAAAACGAAGAAGAGAAATCCAACTGTCTGAAAACCCAAAATATTAAAAATTAAAACAATCTGGCTTTGTTGGATTCTGGATTTTAGACTTACGGAAGAGACGACGCAGGAAACACCTGAGTTGACCATTTTTAAATGCTTAATATTACATGATTAATTCAAGCCTATAGATTACTTCACCACAAGATTATTACTCAGCTGATGGGAGTTTAAAAGCAGAGTGGGCAGACTGATGGTTTCCTGTTGTAAATATTGGGTTAAGGAGACGTCACATTAAAATTCATCGCATCAGGCTCAGGACTCAAGAGTGAGTTGTGGATATTTTGTATACCTTGATACGTTGATACATTGTGGTGGTATAGAGGTCTAGGCAGGGTAATGATAATAAAAAAACTAGCCAGGGTCCTAATAATCTTTCTGTGTGGTTATTGGAGGATTAGAAACAGGTTGATTGGTTCATCCAGAGCCAGACTTCTGTAATTTTCAGAATCTCAGAAAGAATCGAAAAATCTGGAAAATTATTAGCGTCAGGATGAGACATCGCGTTAAGTCCAGTCAAAAAAATTCTGAGGCGGCTATGCAGCAAGGCTTAACACTCAAGAAATGAAATGAAGACAAAAATATTAGCACTGCTAAAATATATTGGGTCAATCAGTCCCTGAATTGAACAAATTACGCCCCACTGCCAGCTTTTGTGTAATAAAAATGGGAGGAAGACGGAAATAGTCAATTGCATCAAGAGAGCGCATATAGATCCGTCCAAAAATCTTTTTTCTAGCAGGTTTAATGTTTGAGTTTACCGTAATTTAGGGTGTAGGGGAACAGTAAGATCGTGTAGTGGTATTTTTACTTTTATTTTATTTTTGTAATTTAATTAAGTAAAATAGTTCACAAAGGTCAAGGTCAAGTTTAAGTTCTTTTTTTTTGCAGTTGAAGCTTAATTTCTTTCAAAAGATTTTGTTTTACCAAAACTTCACAAATTAGAGCCACTACGTCGGGAAGAGATATAGTATAATAGGTAAGCCCAAGCCTAAAGATAAGTTTCTGCCCTTTCAAGCATCAATGAAGTAAACTTATTTTAGCCAGAAAGTTCCGAACATTAACATAGTTTTGTAATCCGTAAACATTTTCACATTCTTAATAATCCGAATTAATTTCCTCCAAGAATTGGAGGAGATAAGGGAACATCCAGATATCATATGATATAAACAACTCGGATTTAGGATCCACCCACGTTAAATAATTTTTAATGATCTTGGGCCTAAATGACCCACTCGTCGGCTAAGATCATGATGAGATAATTTTTCAAATACAAGTCAAGGGTGTTTTTTTTTATTGAACCGGGCTCAAAACCTTTTAAGTAACACTAAGGGTCAACGGTACTGACTTAACTAATTGGCGGTTATGAGTCTGAAATAGAACCTTCCTCGACACTCCCGAAGCCTCCAGGTAAACGGTGACCAGCACTCACTACTAGAGCCCAAAATGATTTCACCTTTTTGTCTCACTCAATTTTCTGAGATTTTTAAAGTTTCGATTTTTTCAAAATTCTAAAGGGGGTCTCTTATGAGCATATGGGAGTCTTCAATGGGTTTATGCTAGGTTTATGGGAGTCTGGTGGGTCCATGGCGATCTACTGGGTCTACTTAACGCATCAGGTGCGATTTACCCACTAGATACGTACACCAGCTATGTCTGTGGAAGGTTTTGCAAAAACTTTCGAATATTTTAAATCCCGCAAGGTTTAACCCGTGAATTTCGGGTTTCACAGATTTCT
>JABASM010001588.1:0-13820 GCA_019776545.1 Brachystomella parvula | reverse complement strand
AGTGCATGACAAGGGCCAATTCGTACTCAGAGTCAACTCGACAAGGACTATGGTGGCAAAAAAAGACAACAGGAACGGGTTCTCGTCTTGAATTGAGAAAAAACTCTCTCCCTTCTCTTGGGCCGTTGTAGCAATAATCATAATAAATTTCTTTGTTGCACAATGTCGGGAAAAAAAATCCAGGGCAGAAGAACGATCTTTGGTTAAAGTTTTGCCAAAACAGCTTGGGATCTGGGAATGCCATGCTGAAGCAGAAACTGAAGTTGAGGCGATGAGATCAAAAGTTGAACTAGGTCCGGGAATCATGGAAATCTAGCTGTATATAAGAAAGGGGGGTGTTTGGGTTCCTCCCAAAACGTTTGGTGCAAATTAATGGACCCAGTAAATGGATCCACTAATTCAATTTGGTTTCAGCCTCTTGATCAAATCGTGATTTAATAAAGTCGAGGGATTCAAGAAGCTGGGTAACCTCCTCGAACATCAAGTGTATCTGAAAATTGGAATTGGTAATTTATTATAAGCTGTCAATTTGTTTGTATTTAGTGTTTTTGATTACCCTTGGCCCAACATAATAGTCGTTGTCGAGTGACTCATTGATGCAATTGAAGTGAAAAAAGTACTTGTTTCCAAAGCTCCACTGGACCTGTTTAATAAAAAATTGAAAAGAGAATTATTAGTCACGTGTGGGTTTTGATTAAAATGAACAATAAAACTAACCTTTAATCGAAAAGTTCCACTCGGGGCAAAAAACATATCTGGACCCTGCGAGCGCCAGAAGGATACGTGGTTAGGCTTTTCAAGTCTAAATTTCATTAAGTCTTCTGGGTGAAAGGGGGGTTTTTTATTTTTTATCCCCTCATGTATATTCTCCATTGTATTTTGCAAAAATGATACAATTTCATCGACGTCAGAGTATAAGATTCCCAAAGTAGTAGAGTTTCCACTAGCGTAGTACTTTCGTACGTAGATTTTCCATGCAGCAGACACGGGATCCCTACCGAGCCTGACTTTCACAAGGCTGTGTATTCCAATGGTGTCTACAAGATTTCTGTCTTGAAAATAAGTTGCGTCACTTTCGGGAGTCAATACTTCCTTCATTGCATCTTTGCAATATTTGGAAAGATTTTCATCCAAATTTTCAAAAGTAATTTCTTTTTGAGTCCCGGAAATAACAGCGAGCATTTCCTGGGTTTCGTCAATAACTAAACCTAGAAGCATGGGAATTTTAGTTTTTGTTTCCGAGCGTTTTTAAAAACAGTTGATTTTTAAAAAAAATTATTACCATTTTCATCAGTCCCTTGAGAAGCTGGCTCGTTTTTTTTGTCAATTGTTTTTGGTCTGAAGACGTTGACCCCTTGCTTTGTTGCATGGAACGGAACTTCTGAAAAAAAGAATTGAGTTAAATTTTATTGTTTTTAAATTTTTGATTTAAAGCTAAAGGCTTCTTACGGCTGTAACTGTATCCGTAAGACATGGTTGCGTTGTTTTTTCAACTTTTTTCTTTGGTTAGTAAACTAGGCAGGCGGCTGCTAGACTTGTTTATTTGTTTAAATCTGGCAAACGACTGCACTTTTAGGACCGGAAAGCAATTTCTTTTATAGCCAAGACAATTTTAGACGGTGAATTTTGATTGGCTTGGCGTGCAAACATCTGTCCATTAATTAAAAAACAGATGTTTAATTAAAAATTAGGGTGGAAATTTTAAAAAGGTTTCAGGTGTATTTTTTTCATTTTTGACTAATTTGTCTTTAACCGGAAAATAAGTAATTAATTTGACAGCTGTCAAAAAAAAACTGATTAACTCTTGATTTACTAATTACTTTAAAATTAATTAGTTTCTTGACAATTTAAAAAGAAAATGACAGGTGGGGGCCAAAGATTAATTACCTTTTTGTCATAAGAATTGAGTTTCCACAGGGTGCTCTTCATCTTCTAGCCAAAGGCTACCAAGTGCTTTTGAATTACAAGGAGAGCTCCACACGCGTGTAGCGTCCAGACTTCCCAAAGCAATTCTTTCAGGGTATGAAATTTCCAATTTGCAACCAGCCTGCTTTACACGGACCACACGTGCTGTTGAAACAAAGCCTTGGAAAATAGCGTTTGTAAAGTCATGGTGGCGAATCTGCCTCTGAGCAGGTTTCTGGAGTCCACTTATTTTAATTGTTGCATCATTTTCTTCACCCAAGAGTAGGCTGTAGCAGCAGGGTCTGAGAGCTGCAAATTCATTAATTGAAGCGTGCGTTAATTTGAGGGTTCCTGCTTTATCCTTGTTTTCTTCACCGTACAGAGAGTGCAGAATACTGTGGTTTTTCAGGCTTGAAAAATCGCAAACTGCTTTCAGCTTTTGCATTCTTGTTATAAGATCATGGTCTTGGTTATCGACTTTGACGTAGATGCTGTCAGTGTTACAGAGCAAAAGCTCAGTAGTTGGGCCAAGTGCTGGCAGCACGTGGCGGTAGTAGTAGGTGTAGAGTAGTAATTTTGACAGCTCGTAAATTACACCGCCTACAATTTCTAACCCGTCAATTCGTCCTTTTCTCTTGCTCATTTGAAAAAGGGTGCAGTCTTTGTCAAAAATTTGCAAATCTTTAAATGTATGGCGTGAAATTAATTCTCGAGCTCTTGACTTTGTAAAGCAAAATTCCTGGTACGGGTGCTGGGTTGAAGACACCATACATTTCCCAGAAATTACATTGACCATTCTTTTGGCAATAGACTTCAAGTAGTCTGACTTTGTTGATTTTCTCAGCTCCAGGCACTGCTCTGCATAATCCTTCATGTATCTCTCTTCTTTGAATGAAAACCCTGCATGGACTTGGACCAGCTGAAATCCGTTTTGCAAAAGGAAGGCTAAGCTTTTGTAGTAGTAGGTTTTCTCTTTTTTGTCATGAAGAGTTAGCAGTAGACGCTCAAATTCAATTGGAATTCCTTTTGAATTGTTCACCTGGCAAGTGATTTTTTCATTCCACAGGGGTAAGGCATCATAATATTGGTGCAGAGTTTTGTCAGGTAGAGCTAAGGAGACTTGGAAGCAATATCCAGTTCCAGAGTCCACAGGAGGATTAGCAAAAGGGAAACTGACAAGTTCTTCCACCGTCATCATTTTATATTCGCCAATCGGGAGCCACGACTTCATGCAGAACCCGTAGCAGCTTTTGATATCAAAACCAAAAATAAACGTCTCTGGGAAAGATGGAGAGAAGTCTGAATTTTGACTGTTGTTGCTGCTTGCGAAAAGCTTGGCGATAGTTGAAATAGGGCCTCTAATCATGGACTTTACAAGTTTGCGGATACCTTCATCTACGACATACTCGATCTTGGCTCTATTTTTGTAAATCATTGCATTGAATGCAAATGAATTAAGAGTGTAATAGTAGGCTAGGTCCAGTGAAAATTCTTTAAAAAGAAATTTCCTGAACTCTGTAAAAACATCTCCTAGGATGAGGCATTTGAATTTCAATACAAAAGTCAGGTAGTCTTCTGCCCAAGGTGTAGTTTTCCCTTTTCTCCAGTGTTTCCAGCTGTGGCGGTAAGAGAAGAACCTTCTCATTTGCATAAGCTCTCCTGGATGAGTAGCATCGTGAAATCGGCTTGGCAAAATGACCTCGCTGTCGTCTCCAAATATTTCGTATAGCGTAGAGTGGGGAGGGAAAATGGGATCACAGTTTGCATATATTTCCAAGTCTGCTTTTTCAAGGTCATTAATTTCACACGCAGAATTTTCAAAGGGGAATCCTAATTCTAGGCCAAAGTTGATCAGTTGATGAAACTCGGCATCAGGAAGATAATTGCTGGCATCAACTATTTTAAGTATATTGTTGAGATTGACCCCGATAATTTTCCCATTAACACACACTGGTCTAGGTTTTTCGATCAAGTCGTGCTTGAATCCTGTGAGTAACAGCTGGTTCAAAAATAAAGTTGCTCCAAAAGCTACTACTGTTATTTCAGATGGAAAGTAGACAAAGGGGTTGCAGGAATTTTTATGCAAGGCTCCTAGATATTTTCCGGTCCAGTGGTCGTGATGCACAATTCAAAGGGCCATCGTATTCATTCTCTGGTTCCTGGCAGCATTGGCATACTTTTGCGTCTTTGTGACGTTGTTTTTCTTCAAATGATAGAGAGTAGGGTTTGTTTGTTACTTTTTGAAGGAAAACCAATTCTTTGGCCCAGGTGAGTAAAACTTCAAGGATTCTCTCGTAGACTTCATCCCCGCTGTGAACTTCGCTTTTTTTTAATTTTCCACAGTCATACAGTGCACATGCGAATCCTAGTGGTTCTGGAACAGTTTCTTGATCTCCTTCCTTTGGAATAACCCCTTGAACCACCAAATAGATTAGATTCGGTTGCTCCATTGTTGCAGAATAATCTTTTGTGCTAAAGCCACAATGTGAATTTTTTGGAGGTTTCTCAAGTACAGCAGCAGCCTCATTCATGCCGCATATCGTCATGTGTTCATCCAAAGCATGCTGCTGAAGATAGGGCCTTTCGCAGTGGGTGCAAAAAACATGTCTTTTTTTCCCCTGTTTTCCATGAAATGCCGATCTGTCAAGAAGGTATACCCAGTGGGCTTGCTCCTGTTCATTTTTCAGGTATAAGAGGTCAATGTGTTCTCTTTTTTTGACACTAGGAACTCTCAGCCTTGTTGTTTTTCCTTGGCCCTGATGACCGTAGACAGAAATTGAAATATTGTCGTTTAGCCTTTCAAACTCTTCAATTTCTTCAATGGATACCCCATCGTCTGTGATAGACGTAAAGTTAATTTCTGCACTTGAAAGGTATTCCAAGTAAAGGTTCTGCTTTCTAATTTCTTTCCACCTCAGTTTCCTTACAGTGCTTGACTTCAGGTTTCGGCCTAAGGCCAGCTGCCTCTCTTCAAATTTTTTCGAGATCTCGTTGTGGTAGAAATGAGCCAAAATACACAATTTAAAACAGGAATTTCTTTTCGAATTCTGAAAATTCAAAATTCCCTTTCTTCGTTTCAAGTCAACTGGGAGTTTCATTTTTCCTCTTCCCGGTGGCAAACTGGCCACTTCAGCGGACTTTAAAATGACTTTGCTAATATTTATGACAGCCCAGTCTGAAAAAGAAAGAAATGCTTTTTTAGTTTATGATGCTGGTAGTAGGTGTGGAATTACGTACCTGATCCATTTATATTGTAAAAGAGTAAAGTTTGAACAATTGTGTTAATTCCCCTCACTAAAGCACCCATGATGTAATTTGGGTGTGTGAGTGAGGCCCAGTAGGAATTGATGTAGGCATCCTTGTGCTTGGTACCCCAAGTTAATTCCTCCATGTCGCAAACGACGCTTAGGCATATTTTAATGTTGTGATGTTTAAGGAGAAGCTTTTGGAGCAAATTCACCAAGTCTTTTTCAATTAATTCAAACAGTTTGACGACTTGGCACTCGTCTTCGGGAACAAGGCGTTCAAATTGCAAAATAGCCCCTCCGTGAACCACTTTTTCTTTTTTTAGTTTGAATGAAGAGTTTTCAAGATCCAAATTTCTCACTTCCGCCTCGTGTCCGGCTCCAATCTGGTCCGGAATGCATGCATGCGTGTTTAAATCGAGCGCTTCTGCGTTACATTCTGGACACTGATGAGCTGACTCAACATGACTTTCAAGTTGCGAGTGACGTGGAAATTCATAGTCGCATCCTGGCATTAAGCATTTGAGCTAAAAATTGTATTCGATTAAAAATCAATCCGAAAAATTGTTTTTGTTTAATTTGAATTACCAGCTTGTTTCTAGAACGAGCCAAGTTTCTGTTCCTTTTGTTTTCCATTTTGGCAAAACTGCAGTTCCAAATTTAAGTTATTTTGTGCTTTTAATCAACTTTGATCCAATTGAAAACAAAAAATTTTGGGAGTCTTTAACTGCGCTAAAAGAAATAAAATAGAAAGCTGAAGTCATCCATGTGTCTGGTGCTTTCTTACAGGCCAAGCGAAGCTAGAAATTGAATCGTAGATTAATTTTATGCGTAATTTTAAAAAATTTTTCATTTTACCTGTTTCTGATTTGAAATTGCTCGCCGCGGTATAATTTTATCCATTTTCAAAATCGAAAAAATCAAAATAACTGTTCAACACTAAGTAGTTGTTTTCTTTGTAGTAGAGGTTTTATTTCACAAACACTTTTCTTTGACTGGATTTTTTAAAAGTAACAAGAGATGTTTACAAAGACGGCGATGAAGTTGAAATAAGATAATTTGGCTTGAAAACCTTTTGTTATATATCTACGATGATCCAGGTGTCCCGAGTCGTGGAATTTTTGTCAATAGAGTTCGAAGGAATCCGTAAGCATAAGGTGCAAACAGGCTACTTATAAAACCGGAAAAAAATCCTGTCAAAAAAAGTAATTAATTAGTTGATTAATTTTTTTTTTGAATGACAGATTAAATGAGTAATTAATTACCCAATATCGGAGAAATGCAAAACTCCCCATTGGCACGTGCAAGGTTTTCAAGAAAATCCAAAATTTCTTGAACATCTGTGCGGCCCTTGCTGGAAATCTCTCGAGTAATTAAAGTCGAGTTGACACGTGTCGGGATCTCCTTGCATTCAGAGGGGTCCCCGACCGAGTCAATTACAAACATTTGATCCTTAATTATTCCTGGTTCTCGGAAGCAATCAAAGGATTCATTCACGGAAAATGCATACTTGACTCTCAAAAAACGATGACGACCGGTGGTGCAGTTGACACATCGATGCTGTAAATCACGGTCTAAGTTTTCCATCAAAAAAGAAAAAATTAATTAGCAAAAGGTTTTTTACGGCAATTTTTTAATTTAATAATTACTTACCAAATGCGGATAGCTGAGACAGAGCTGTCAGAGCAGTCAAAAACACTAGTGCAGCTGGGGCCATTTTTTTACAATTTTTGAATGAAACTTGTCAGGACAAGGTTAAAACTGGAAATGATTTCAATCATTTCTTGTCACTCATTTTTATTCTTTTTCTTTCTTTTAAACGGCTTCTTAAAAAAAATTACGCACATTTACAACCTAGTACTTGGCTTGAAAAGGTAAAAAAAAGTAAAAATGGCTGTAGCCTTGAAAGAAAGCAAAGAAACAACAAAACTGTCAGTTTCCATTGGAACAGATCAATTGGAAATTGGATTAGACCAAATTCCGCTCCTTTTGGAAAACTTGGTTCACTTTTATCTCTTTAGCGGGGGCTCTATGCTTTTACTTCCGGATTTAGTACAATTGTTTAGAGATTCTTGTGAAAAGTACAACACTGCCTTGAATAAGAAAGTCTACATGAGGAAAGAGCCAAAATTTAAGCCAATTTCACAGTCTTGGGTTCCTCGAGTTCAATACAGCTTGTCAATGGCCGACTGCAAAAAGTGCGAAAAATTAGGGGGCATGTGCAAACTGGAACCTGTTCCTCCGAATCCTCGACTTTTCGCACTTTCCAAATGTGGCCTCAACTACGCTGCTAAAGATCTGCACAAGGCAATGAAGACTCAGAAAAAGAAAATGGAAAAATGCACCACGTGCAAAAAGCTGATTGGATCAATCTACTGCCAGGAAAAAAATCTGCCACGCAACCCTGCTGGAATTTTGAGCATCTCAGAGTGCGGATATCATGTGACGACTTTGTGGTGATTTAGTTTATAGAGTGGTCAAGATCCCTATTGCAATGTATGAAAACTTTAATTTTGTACATGAGAAAATTTGATTAATAAAAATTTACTCGTCACACAGCAATTTTAATTTATTTGCAGTTTTTGTTTAAATGTATGCTGCTGTACAGAAAATGGGCGTGCATAACATTTTATACTGGTTAATTAACTAATTTCGAGGATAATTCAATTACTGTCTCTATTGGTCTGTCTGAGG
The DNA here is from genome assembly GCA_019776545.1 of Brachystomella parvula. NCBI lineage: Eukaryota > Metazoa > Arthropoda > Collembola > Poduromorpha > Brachystomellidae > Brachystomella > Brachystomella parvula. The sequence goes on along the minus strand of JABASM010001588.1, from coordinate 5,976 downwards.
TTTAGCTCTTTTGTTGTAGAATTTACGTAGAATCATACTGAAAAATTATTTCTAAAAAACAAAAATACGCTACTGACAATTTCTTACTTTTTTTACAAAAATTACAAAGTTTTAGTTGCTTTTGCTTTTATATTCTTTGACCACATCGTAGACGGCTTCAATGAAAGCAGCTGCACATTTTGTTCCGTCTTCTTGTTCCAGTACGCAGCAGCTGCAGTGTCGACAGAGGGGATACTTTTTCAATCTTTCCATAATTTTCTTCTCTGCCCCGTGGAAGTCTCTGTGCGAATTGACGTGGATTAATTTTCCCAAATCCTCCAGGTGCTTAACTGCTTCATCAATATTTCTTTGTTCTGACGCTCTTGAAGACGGCTCGAATAAAAAGAAGTAAATTTTAAAGTTTTCCTCCGTTTTGGCTAGCCAAGTAAGATGAAGCCACAGCGGCCCGGTTCCCATTCGCTCCCAATCCAGTTTACGCGTTTCCAGTCTTGAAATGTATGAAGTGCAATGCAAAGAAAAGTGTTTGTTACGCTTGTAGCCCACAATGTAGTAAGTGTCCATCCTTCTGTGTCCCGTTCTTCTGATGAGTTGACAATGACTAGAGAGAAAGTGAAGGGTGAAAACTTTTTTTCATTCCTTTTTCAAGCTTTTCAGCCTCTTCCTCAAGTCACCATGCGAAGCCGAGGCTGCTCCAGTTTCTTTGTCTTTGACGTATGTGAACAGAGCTTGAAGGCAGGCTGTAGCACAAACTCCTCCTCCCATGTTACTTAAACTACATTTTTGACACAAACGAGAATTTTCTAAACGCTTAAGGATTTCTTTTCTTCCATTAGAAAAATCTGGGTGACAAGCAACATTAATAACCTTGCCTAAACCTTTGAGCAATTCTACAGTTTGATCAATTTTTCTCTGCTCATTTTCAAAGCGAGCATTTTGAAGTTGTATCAAGTACACTCTTAAATCGCAATTTGATATGTAAAATAAATTGAGAACGTGCTGAAGACTTGAAAATTTGATTTTGTCGTCAAAGATGTTTTCTTTTCCATTATATTCCCAGGTGACCGAGCTGACAAAAGTATCCGAGTCATTGTTCAAATAACCAACTACATAAAATTTCTTCATTTTTCATGTGATGAGGGGTAATAAGGACAACTGCAACTCAGTTGTTTTTTTTCAGAAAGGGGTTACTCCCAAATGCAATGTTGCTTTTTCTTTTAAAGTTTTTGCAAAGTTCCATTAAATCGTTCTCTTGAATGAAACATTCAAATGCACGAAAAAGCCCTCTGGAACAAGCCTTTGCGTAATTAGTGCGGCTGCAGTATTTACAAGATCCAACTTGACTGTAAATGGCCCAAACACTTTCTCTTGGGCTGACGACATGGGAGGCTTCATTCAAATTGACAAGCTTTCCTTTCTCTTGAAGCCGCTTTACTGATGAATCAATTTCATTTTGCTCTGATTCGTCAGGCGAAACCTGGAGCTGAAGAAAATAAACTGTAAATAATTCACTAGATTCTTCAAGTCCCCACAAGACATGCTTTAGCCCGCCTAATCTCAATCTAAACCATTCTTGCTGAGGCTCACAACTTTCTCCACGGGAGCAACTCACAAAAGGATAATTTTCAGGGTAAACGTAGCCTAGTATTGGCAAAACCCGCATTTGATAGAAATTTTCTTTCTAATTTTTAACTGATTCTGGAGAGCAAAAAAAGTAGTCTTAATTCCGAGACAGTCACACTATGAATGAAAAGAGTTAAAACCGGGATGATTATTTTATTCAAGCAGATTCATGAGAGTTGGCACTTTGTTCGGTTTAGGGTTATTTACGACCAATTAATCAAAATGGCATTTTTTACACATTTTATTTTTTGACAGCTTTAACTAATAATCTTTTTTCAAGGAGATTATTATTTTGAAATTAATTACCCTCACTAATTAATTTTACACTATAAATAATGGTGTGACACTTTATAAGTAGGTAATTATTTTCTTAAACTGTAAATTATTTTCCAAAGGCTAATAGATTCATTAACAAATTAGATTTAGATTTTGGACTAAATTAAAATTTGGAGACTTTTACGTTTCAAGGATAAAATTTTGAGGAGAGCCTAGCTGTTGGAGCATTTTTCTTTTGGCAGGTTCTAATTGAATCCAAGCGAAGAGCGTTGTACGTCTGGTCGTACATCTCTTTGAACTTGCTTGTATTTTCTTCTTCGGATCCCGTGAAATACATGTCGATCATCATGTAAAATTTGCTGAAACACGGGCAGTAAATGACCCTGTTGAACAAAAAGGCAAGGCAGTACGCTCCTCCCACACCTGTTCCGGGCTTTTGAATAGGCTTTGGATTCCAGAGCAGCCTTCTTCCTTGCATTGGTATTTCAATCCCATAGTGAGAAGGATGGCGGCCAAAGGAATCAAAGTACTCGATGCCGTAGTCTGCCGATATGGCGTAGAATAAAACCCAGTGATGTCCTAGGTTTCCTGGTTCCCCTGAACTTGGTCTGTCCTCGGTGTTGACAAGTAGGGCCAAAGGATAATTTTTGAAACTAATTTTCTTTGTCTCATTCCTGGCGACAATTTGAAAATTTAAGAGAGGAAAAAACTCGCAAATCCTTCTCAACGCAATTCCAAGAGTACCCTCGTCCATTTCTATAAAACTTTGCTCCCGAATAAACTTTTGAGTACGTCTAGCTCCGAACAGGAAATGAGACTGATGGCAAAAAACAATGAGCTGGAAGGATTTAAAAGAAAAATTGACGTTTATTATACACAAAAAAAAAAATCAAAATATAAATGAGTCATGCTTTAATTAAATTACGAGAGTCAATTATTCTAGGGATCTACAAAAGGACGCTCCTAATTACTCTTTTTTACAAAAGGGTCTAAAATGAATTATTAATAATCAATTGGTGCCTGATTTAGAGGGACACAAATCATCCCCTTCATTTGACATGTCCGATGTTTTGACAGCGATAGGCAGCAATAAATAAATGTCAAAAATTCCAAAACAGTTTTTTCATTTAAATCTAATCTTCTATAAAAAAAATCGCGTTTAACAATATACTTGAAGGTAAACTTACACACAACTTTATAAAAAAATAAGTATAAACAAAAGACCCCGCACGTGGCGGTAGTTGACTTTTGAACGATGCAAGGGGTGAATGTGAATTTTGATGTGCCAATTCCCAGTCGAATTCCATAGTACGAAGGATGCTTTCCAAACGAATCAAAGTACTCAATTGGCTTGTCACGTGCCTTGTAGTAAAAAATTACCCAGTGGCTTCCTTTTTCGGTTCTGTTGTCCGTATTGACTACAATAGCTGCAGATTTTTTTCCCAGTCTAATTTTTCTTGCTTCATCCTTGGCCACAACGTAAGTCAACAGGTTTGCAATTTTGTATGATGCGACAATTTTCTTCATTACAGTTGCAATCGTTCCCTCATCCATTTTTTAAGAGACTGTGACGTTTTTTAATGGGTCGATTTCCACAACTTGTTGAATATAACTGGCAGAAATTAAATGCAGGGGAGAAGTGGGAGCTTTCTTAAACTCGAGCTCAGCCTGTAAGAAAGGAAAAAATTAAAAACTGAAAACTTTTTTTTATTTTTTTTTATTTTACCCGGAGAACACCAGTCAGGGTCGGAGAGAGAGAGTTGACTGCCACAGGAACAGGTGATAGCTGAAATAAATATATTGCGTAGCCGTTTATGAAATCATCTCGACTAATTCCATTTCCACTGCTCCTGTCCGTAACGGCATTCCGAAGCATATTGAATGCTTCAAGATAAAATGACGAACCATAATCCAGTTTGAGGGTTTGATAGCAGAATCCTGGGTGATCCGCCTTCAAAACAATTGAGCTGAGATCGTATGGTTTGAAGTTGAATCCATTTTCATTGAGAGCTCCCAAAAATGAAGAACTTTTGACCAAGGTGAACAAAACAAATGTAGGTAAGCGTCCTTGTATGAGCTGATCAGTGCGGTGAGTAGGAGATGTTATTCCAATTTGTGAAACAGTAACCTGAACATTTGTAACGGGATACTTGGCCATGTAGCCTTTGCGGTACAGGGCTTGATGATCTTTGATGAGGTCAGGGTAGGCTGTGACACACTTTATTCGAAGTTGACATTCGTCAATAACAAATTTGTATGGGCAACCTGTTGCTCCAGTTTTTGTCGTATTTGAGCATTCAAGGGCAAATTCGGGTCTGTTTTTAAAAAGCCGAACTGTGAATGGGACTCCAGGAACAATATACTTTTCTTGTTTAAAAATTCCAAACGGAAGTGATCCAATCATTTCAAACTGACGACTGCCAGCTGCTATTGCTACCCTTTTTTTGAATCCTGGGTTTTGGTCTTCATTATAGTTTTCATATTCCTTGTCTCGGTAGTATAGAATGCTCGTCAGGAATGAATCTTGCTCCGCTTCACTCGTGCTGATGAGCATTGGTAAAATAGCTCGATAATGGTAGAGCGAGTTTGCATCATCAATTTGAGTTGTTCCCATAGCAACCTGTCCATTTTGAAACATGGAATGAAAAAACAGATTGGAAGGGGCAACCTTGTCTGTTGCTTCAAGATTTTGTCCGCTTTGCTGTATAATTCTGACTTTGCAGTACAGCAGGCTTTGAGACAAGTCTAAATATTTGTCCACACTGGAAAAGTTGAACGTAATTGGGCTAAAGTCTTGTGACGACATGTTGAGGGCGTCCACGACCATGTAGCAGCTATTTTCCACGCTGATGTCAGTTGACGCAATGGAAAATACTTCAAAGTTGGATCGGATACTCCGCTTGGAAAATTCGTAGACTGTTGAGTCGGTATCCATTTTCTTAGTTTAAACACCGCTGTTGAGATACCTTCTATATTTTTTAGGAATCTGCTGCTGGAATTTGCACTTTGCCACCTTCTCGTCGGGAACCTGTTTCTCAACTGAAGTTCCGCAAATGAAAGGTTCCTTTTTTCTACCTCTTCCAGTCATTTTCCGTTTCCTTTTTCCTTTTCTTTTCACTTTTCTTTTCTTTCCGCCAACTTGTCTTCTCTTGTGGCGCCGTCTTGGTTTTTTCCGCCTACTCCCACCGCCTTGTCGCCTTTTCGGTCGTCGACCCTTTTTATTTCTTTTCCTTCCCCCAACTTGTTTTCTGCCCCTTTTTTTACGTGCTTTGGCTTTACTAAGGGGAATGGTGTAATTAAAACTCAAAGGATTTAGTCCGATTCCTCCACCCACTTGTTGAGTCGACGATGAAACATCTAGTGAAGATGAAGTTTGTGACTCTTTATTTTTTCTTGCTTGCTTAAGCGACTTTAGGTGTTTTGGTGGTTCCAAGACGCACCTTTTTCCGGAACAATCCATTTTTCTCATTGCAATGGTGTTGACACAACAAACTAAACTGACAAACTGAAGAAAAGTTTAACTGACATTGTGCTTAAAAGTACTTTTTAGATGAATAGACACAAAAGTTGGCTGGTTATCTTGAAATTCCACTGGCCGCAAATTTTCGTCAATCAATTGAATCCGAATAGACTTGTCAAAAATATTCCGAACATGTTGATATAAGGGGAACCGAATAGTGCTGTTAACAAGAGTGTCCGAATCTTTCCACTCCACCATTCCCAAGACAGGTAACAACTTCCCTCTGAACCATGTGGGCTCGACAATGTCTGACAGTACGACAATGAAATCTCTTGAAATTCCAAAACTTATTTCTTGGTTGGCAGGGAGCGTTTGTTTCGGTCCAGAAAACACGTATCGTTTGTCAATCCCAAAAACTCTGCACAAAAAGTCACTCAAAGTAATATACAAAAGTCCTTCGCCGTATCCACAATCGTAGTAAAGTACTTTTCCATCGTAAATGAATGTGCTTTGAAAATCTCCCAAGGCTAAATTCATTTCAGAAATTAAATGAACGGCATCTTGGATAGCGGGTTCTTTTACAAACTTGGTGTAGGTGGTGTCTTGAAATATTTTAATTT
>JABASM010001587.1:0-13825 GCA_019776545.1 Brachystomella parvula | reverse complement strand
TTTACCGAAGTCAGTACGCTTATGCTCGTCTGACATCCCAACTCCTTCAGACACAGGGACATGCGTAGCTTTTCTTCTCCTTTGTCGAGGCTTCACGGTCACAGGTGTTGAGTCAGCTTCAAGCCCAGGAACTTGCGGATCTCCAGTCGGTGTTAATTGCAGAGATTTTATTCTGCGCGTATATTTCCTTTTCGGCTTGATGACAGGAACACCGCTTATAGGATCCACTTCTGAATTCTTCCGCGGCACTGCCTTAGGCGGAGTTCCTGGCATCGGTGTCAATTGAGACTTCCGCCCCTTCTTAACAGTTGGAGGGGCTGCTGAGATTGATAAAGGAGAAGGTACGTTTGTGCTGAAGTGGGTGTTGCTCAGATTCGGGACCGGATGCTGATAGCCGAGGAGGGCGCTCGTGGTAGGTGCTGCCTTGTGGTTAAAGTTGGCGAAGAAGTTGGTCGTCACAGACGGCGTAGAGAATGGAGGCAGAGACTCCTTTGACGGGGAACCCGGAGACTTTGGTTTAGGATGCTGGGCAACGTAATTGTGATCTTGAAGCACAATACGTACTGGTAGTGGTACCACCGGAGAGTGAGAAAGTTTGGAGCTCAGGCTACGATTAGACTGAAAAATCCTACTTGATTCTAGATGCTCTTTACTAGGAACTTCTTCAGTTCTGGGGAATTGGAAGGAAGGGACTTCCACAGAGCTATTCGTCGCCACCAGCGGCGGAGGAGATTTTGACGAATGCTCACTTGGAGATGGAGACATGGTATTGCTTGATTCAGCGCTGACGAGCTTAAGCTTGGGAATATTTTGGGGCGATTCGGTGGACTCCTTAGCTCTACTCGTCATGGACTCATTCGGGTCCACACTGGTCACCTGCATTTCTTTATCTTCAACCGCGGGATTTTCTGCTGCCGACTCTTCAGCCGGTTGATGAAATTCCCTGGAACCAATCTCTGGCTTCTCTTCTCCATCACAAGTTCTGGATGAGTTATCGCCTATGGGTGGGGAGGGCTGTTTAGAATGATCACAGGAGCAGACGGGCTCAAGGGCAGGTTCCTCTGATGCACTGCTTTCTGTTGCATGGGGTGGGGACACTCGGACAACGTTCAAATTTGTTCTGGTTAAATCAAAAAAGGATTGGCCAACAGGACCCACGATCCGAACACCATTCAAGAACATTGGGGTATCTCTAGTAATCCTTCTGACGTTCGACCCTGGTTGAGTTCCTTGAAGTGGGAAGGTGAGACCCATTGGAAGTCGGATGAACTGCGGAGGGGTCTGACTTCCGTCCACAGATATCATCCTCACGTTCGGGCTAACTGGCCGCACAGGCGAGTTTGGACCTGAATATACACAGGGGATATCAGAAACAAAATAAAAAATAAAATCTGATTTCCACTAATTTAAATAATTACCATTCAACGTAGGAACGTATCGAAGGGCCATATTGACATGAGGACGCTCAGCAGATGGTCGTGATGCTTCACTCGCTTCTCCGTTCATTTCTACTTCCGCCATCTTCTGCGCAGGCAGGATCGATTCTTGCTGACCCTCTGACTCGGGGGAATCAAGGGATAAAGCCGTAGGGGTTGGGGGCATGGGAGCGGTGCTCGCTTTCCATTTCTCCTTTTCCATTTCACGCTCTTGTTGTGCTGCACTTATCGCTGTGTTAATTGAGGATGCTAAATGGACCAGCATAACCTGACTCATGGCCGTGGCACGGGAGCTTCACAAAACACATAAACAAAAGGTAGGGCAGCATTAAGTTGTCTGTTCAAATTGTAAAACGAACTTGATTGTCACTAAATCAGGAATGAGTTATTTCATAACTAACTAAACAGATGTATTGGCATGGCAAAGGTGATTCCCATTTCTCAGTGGATTGAGTCCACTGGAACTAGGTTGGAGCGTCGGCCTTTCTTGCCAACATTACAACGGGAGATGATTAACAACCGATTCTGTATCATCAGCGCGGTCAGGAGATCCTCGAGAGCCACCATTATTATTCCAGTATTATTCGTGCCTATGGAGACATCAAATAAAATTTATCGTTAGTCAAGCGTAATTCATCCACTTAGTAGCATTACATTTTACATAAGTCCTGCTTTGTATTTATTTTCATCATCATCATCATTACTCCCTCCTAGCCCATGCTTTTTAACTATTTATTTTGTTTCTTATCACCAAGTACATCATGAATACCACTCCAAAAGGAAGAAGGGAAACTTGTTCTTCAGTCCACCCACAAATTGAAAAGAAAAGAAATTACTGCATCTCTGTAGCTTCCACTTCAATACAATCCATATGTATACTTGAGTCGACTCAACAGTTTTTTAGGAACAGGAAAAATCTATTCCGTCAGACGGCGTCGAATCAGAAAGAACGCCAAAGAAAAAACCTCTTTTGAACAAACTAGCCTGTGAATGTGATGGTGGGTGATTCAACTCACTCCCAAATTTTCTGCAGAAGCCTTTTTACCTGTCTGCCCTGCAGAAAATCCAACATCCGAAGCCTTCGTTATTACCACCATGGTAATTTAGAACATTCGAATTAAATATTAATCGATAGAAAAACGGAGCGGAGAATCACTGCATTGGTAAAGGTGATCTTGGGTCCTCCTACGTCAAGAAGGGCATAAATGGTGAAAACGACAGTGAAAATTGCTACCATCGGAACTCACGACTTGATAGTTGATACCGATGAGAATAATGGTCAATGAACTCTATCAAAATTAAATTGAGAGCTACTGAGGAGTACGCAATTGGAATAATCACGCTAAGATTTTCCTATGGGGCCGATCGGTATTCTCATTGTATTGTTTCCGTAAACATGAAGGGATCGGGGTTAATCCATTGCTTTCGGAAGATGCGATGTCTAAAAATAGGGTTTAAGAAGTATCGGAAATGGTTTTTAAGATTCAAACTCAAGCCGCTCAATGTAGCGGGAGAGCTAGTTCTTACATATTATGAACTGCAGTGGAAGACTAGACCACGAGGCAGAATTTATTAATATTCCTTAGAAACTGGCTTTTGGCATTGTTTTGAATATGAGAGCTGGAGTTATGTAATGCTGTCAAAATCCTTAATCAGCATACAAACAAAGGAAGAGTTCAGTAGCACCTCTCCAAACTGTCACAAAAGAATAATAAAATATTGTCCTAGGCCTAGCCCTGTTCTGTCTAAAATGACTTTTTTTCATTACTATTAAATTCCAAGTTATATTTTCAGTCTCAAATTCATTGTTTCAACCCCATTCCAATGGAAGTCAAATACTCATAGGTTCCGCTCGATACTCTTAACTTAAGTTTCCTAACTTCTCCATGCCCTGCCACAACCCTGAAAAAGCATCCTCCAGAAAGTATATTCGATTCCGTCACCGTGCCTTATCCACTTGCTACCCAAAAAAAAACTTCGCCTCCCATTTTAATGGGAAACGAGAAATTCCCAGATTCTGATTCGGAAAGTCGACGGACGGGTATTGATTTTTTTTCCGTTCCCCTCACCCGTGCTTTATCCCTCTAAATTCGGAAATTCGAAATTAACATGTCCGAGCGAGACCTTGCTGCCTGACATTTCGTTCGAGAATTCTGGAGGCCGTAGTCCACCTCCAGGAAAATAATTTCCTATTTACCTAAGAAAATAATAGAAAATCAAGGGACACAAATCTACCGGGGAGGACAGAACGGTCTATGCTCTGAATATAAAAGAAGATCAAGAACAGTAAAATACAAATGAAGGCCTTAGAGACTAGGGAATTTAGAATTACAGTACCTTTTCTTATCTGAAACCCAGTACGACCGTGATTCTAATAAATCATAAACGTCAATCTAAAGTCCTCGATGTCGGAAGGAGTTGAACTGAAGAAATCGGTTTCCTCTCTGAACTTGCTACCTGGCACAACAACAAGCGAAGATGCTGCAAATGCTCCTGCCTTCTCTCCAGCGTCCAGCCCATTGTTACAAAACTGATAATAATCAGTGCCTTACCTTGAGTCCTATAATTCAATGTTCAATTCCTTGATTCACATCCTGATTTCCTATCATCTCGCATAAACTGACAATTCCTTTATCCCACTTCCACTGTCCAGCTCCACGACCTCGGCATCCTAATTAACAATTCAAGCCATTTTCCTTTGTCTTAAGATTCAAGAATAGAAGGATCAGGCCCTTCCCTCTTCCTAAGTCCTCACAAACCCTATACCTCTAGTAACACTAGAAATGCAATCCCAATTTGAATGTTCCGACATTAGAATGAGTTTAATTATAGAAAACTAGTTAAAAAATTGTAATTCCCTAGTCCCCTGTCGATTAAAAACGTTTAAGACTGTCTTCGTGTAAGCTACTGACGACTCATTGTTACATCTACCATACCCTACCTATTAGGTACCCTACCTTAGGAATGACACAATGAAAATTAAATTACTTACCTTGAAATTGATGAAATTCGAAAGCACTGGAATTCAAGAAGCCCGATTCACTTCACTCTGTTTCATTTCAGTTCACATCTTCCTTCCTTTTTCGAGTTTTCTAGCCTCAAGGAATGGACTCGATCGAGATGTGAGAGAAAAAAAAATTGTGGCGGGGGGAGGTGGGGTTTCTCTGCGCGGAAGGATAAGACAAAACCTCAGATCAACGCAGCAAAAGCAAAGAGGCATCCACGGACTCTGGTAATTGAGGGGCTTATATCTGACTCAGAGTGGATATAGAAAAAATGTCTGCCGTTCTGCCTAGGCCCACTACTCGCTCAGCTCAGCTCAGGAAGCAGGACTCATTCCCTCGCATTGTACTCGGCCCTCACCTCACTCAAGTTCTTCGGCTCCCAATAACCGCAGCTATAGAGAGGGAAAGCCAAAATGTGGAGGTGGTGGCCTCAAGCGAAGTAGACTCCTGCACTAGGCCCAAACAAAACCATTCCGAACGCGAACTTCAAGTGAATTTCCGGTGTATTTCAAAATTTTAACTTTCTTAATTCTCATTGATGAGAAAAAAGTCAAACCCTAGAAGTATGTTGTACGAAAATAGTGTAAGAATATGTAATGAACAGGAAAATGTTATAGGAAAGGAGAGGTCCCCACACAGAAGGGTCTCGGCAGCGGAAACCGAAAACACGTCCCCTAGCTATCCGGCCTGGTGCTCTGACCACTGAGCTATCCCTAAACTATTGCATGAGTCAGCGCGCCACTCCGCCAGCTTAGCCATTCCGTTAGACGCGCACGCACCGCCCCTAAAAATGTAGAAGAAATCAACACACAAAGGAGAAGGGAAGTTGCACCTCCAACGGATTTGAATGAAATCTGGCGGGATAGTTAGCACTCACCAGTACCTCCATCTTTTGTACAGGGTCTACAGTATGGAAAGTAGTGACATGCCATTTGGGAGAGGCTTTTAACCCATCACGCCCCTTCCCAAATGTCATGTCGCTACTTTTCATACTGTAGGTGAGTCATTGACCCTTACTTTAACGGGTCACCAAAGGTCAGTCACTTTACCCCATGGATCCGCACGAGTGATGCGTCAGTCGAACGTGCTCTTGATTCTAGGAATATACAATACTTGGCTCTAATTGGAGGCCATGTTTTAGGTAAGAAGGATCAAGTACGGTGCATCCCCAGAATCAGACGACTGAACTTTTTTTTCGATTGATCACAGTTTGTATATACCCCTATAGTTATAACACTGGGAGAAAAAAGGGGCCGGGTTTAGAAAACTCAGAAATTCTCGCCCGATTCTCACAGGAGTGCATTGCAGCTCCATAGCTTTTCGCTGATTTCTTCCTTTAAAATTGGCAGGAAAAGGACTTCCACAACAATTTTAGGACGCTATCAGTACTTCAGTACTGTATTTAATTAATAACAATAATTAATTATTTTAAAAATATTAGTCAGCCCATCCAGAGGGCATCATATTGGACGGCCAATTCCAACTTTAGATTTATAGATTAGATTTGACTGACTAGATCTTTAGATTTTTATGAAAATATACGCAGCATCCCTGACTAAAGCATACCCTAAATTGTTTTAGAAATTGGCTTGCTTTGACCTTTTGAGGCCACCAAAGGTCAGTCAGCTCACCCGACCGATCCAGTCAAGCGATAAGTTTAATCGAAACGGTTTTCCTTCTTGGTTCTAAAAATATACCAGGCTTGACCTTTTGAGCCCACAGCATGGCCGCCATAGGTCATTAAATGGAGGTCATTAAATTTTAATGCTGAACTTAAGGTTTGAGGAACTTTGGTAGTGATAAAGGGGTCCATTTTTAGAATCAGAAGACGAAGTTCTTTCGATTGATCTGCCGGTTGATAGGATCGGGGAGGTTAGGTGGCCTACCTTCGATGACCTTTAAAGTTAAAGAAAAACGAATTTCAAAAAACATTCGCAACAGCAGCAGAGATGCTGTACATTTCTTGAAAAACTAACGGACAAGATTTCGATTTCTTCAGCTAAATTAGACGTCGTCCTTTATAATAAGCAGAAAAAATATCACATCAATATGTTTTCCTAAAGCTTTTTATGTGGGATCTTTGGTTTCCGCTGTTAAAAATTATGGCAAAGCAGGATAGCACGACAAATTATACTACGTAACCTACCATGGTAGGTTACGCAGACAAAAAGTTATTAAGAAAAATGGCTACGGCACCACTTTTAAGTGACGATACGACTTGTTTTAATTCAACTGATTGATTGATTGATTGAATTTATTTCCGTTTCAAAACGTAACATTTTACTGAAAAAATGATAGCATACGGTGAAACGCAGGGTCCAGCTCGGTTTTCTTCTACCCTCTTTTCAATACCACTTTCTCATGCACCCAAGAAACGAGTGTTATAACTGTAAGGGTTTATACAAACTGTGCATTGATGTATAGCTTGCTCGATTTTCTGAGACTACTTCTTCGTCCTTTAGTGACCCTTGGAGGTCATGTGAGTGCACCGATTTCGACGAATACAAAATTTAAGCTACCACTTGGCTAACCAAAGCTCAGGCGAAATCAACGGGCGAACTCGGGCCACCTTTGGATTTTCTTTGCTCTTGCGAGAGGTCGTTCATTTTTCTTCCGTAGTAAGAATGAGGATTTTGAGGACCCAAAAGATATAGCGTGATTGCCAGCTGTTTCGCGACTGGGATTTGAGCTCAACCTGTTCAGGAAGGCTCGAAAATTGGATGGGCTTCAATTTTTGCCAGTAATATTGTTTAATTCCAATTTAATTCATTTAGATCAGGTTCATTCATTTTTATTAGGCTAGAGTAGGATTTTCTTACCCGCCTCTAGACTTAAGTACCCCTATCCCTTCTCAACCATTCCTTTTCCCATTTTTCCAAAAAGCATTTCACTTTATGATCTTGTTTTTCTCTATGCATTGTTCCAATGCTCCAGAATTATAAAAACAAGGCACCCTCACCCATGTATCCCTTGTTTTCTTAATTCCAACCAGAATTTCCATACATTGTAGTTTATTATCCCTTGATATTTTGACATCATTTATTCGCCGTCAAAGAAAATCTCAGTTTTTACAATGTTATTTTCCTAAGTTTAATTAGAAAATTTCCGTCCATGTTTCCCTTATTAATAGAATCCTGTCGCCAAAATCTAATACAAATAGTCCCACTTTTTCTAAAATAAAATCAGTTGAAAAACAGCCAAAGGCTCTGCCCATTTGAAATTTCATCAGAATGCTTGCTCTTCAGAGTATTCGGACTACAAATTGTCTCACTACAAATTGTCTCCGTCCTTAGACAATAGTTGAATTTATTTTTGCAAGTAAATCTCCCTTCTCGAGTTTCCATTTTCAATTCACAAGTTTCAATACTCAAGTCTTAATTCTCAAGTCCCTATTTTCAAACCCTAATTCTCAACTCTCAATTCTGATCACTCCACTCGACTTCCTCACCTCATTGTCGGTCGTCTCAGCGTTCCACCGGAGTCGCCGAATTTTGGGTTTCAGCATTCATCAAGGAATCTCCGACCATCCGTTGTTCAACTCAACACAATTTCCTCTTGTACCGGCTTGTCCCGTACAAGAGCAGGTTCCATTCAAACGCTCTTTCAAATTTCCAAAACGTTCTCCAGAAGTGGGTTACGACACATCAAATATTTCAAACTGCAACACGTCTAGCCTTACTTGTGTCTTAAACAGTTTATGGTCAACACTGATAGCTTTGAAATGTTTCGAACCAGCAAGCTTTTGGAAGTGAAACACATGGTTCTAAGTATCTGTTGCTAGCAATTACGTCCACAATATTTTAACCAGACACAAATTTTTCTTCCCGTTCTTCATCATTTGTTGACGACTGTCATCTACTCATTTGGAGAGTGACGCACCACGTCACTCTGCTTCACCTGCAAAGCCAGGTTTGACCTATTTTCCCACCAATGGAATCCTGAGCCTGTTTGCCAGCCGAGGGAGCCCGGGAGTGGTGGAACTAGGCCACTGGGCTTTCTCCGCTTTCTCCTATATAGGAGAAGGAAAGAGAAAGCCTCGTGGCAGTTCACGGATTCCAACTCGAGTGAGAAGTCCTTTCTTTTCTGGTGAACCTGCTTTGGAAATAAAAATAACTCTCAACTCAACCTGAGTTCTTCTCGTCACTCTGCTAATTTACCCAGCGTGCTCAATGACTGCATCATCAGCATCCACAATCAGCATTTTTAAATAACTAGAGGATAACCCGCAAGTCGCATAACCTTGTATATCCTGTGTAAGCACGTAATCTGTGTAAGTAGTGTAACATGGCGTATTTAAACCAACCAATCAGGAGAAAAAGACACTCATAAATTACGCGGGATACGCGACTCGAAGGTTCACGTCACCGAGTTGTGTATCCTTCGTATTCTCTCGGTGACTATTCTCTTTCCTTTCAATTTTTTTTTTAATTGTACCCCAATTGAGGCCATTTTTAGTGCAACAAGTGACAGATAATTGTTCTAAAAGGTGAATGACTTGATTGATAATGCCTCTGTATTTCATTGTTTTGAATTTCTTTATTTTCTGTTTTAGTGAGGACTAACCTATTCCGATTGTATCATTCCCGATGACACAACCTGACGAGCAGTTTTTCTACAAATCTTTATCGAAACGCCCTGCGGCAGCTGAAAATGAATTCTTACTTTCACGCGAAATTGGAACGCGAGGAAATCGGGCTTTTGTATCATTTGACAGACACGATAAAAACTGTTGTGAAACAGATTGGCTCGTCTTATGTTTCAAATTTCTTTTAGACACCGGTGGCTCAAACCTATTACAATGACATGACTATTAAAAAGAATCTCCGAAACTGTGACTGAAAATTAGTGAAGAACAAAGTTCGAAATCTTAGAACATCTTACACAAAACCCGTAAAGCTTAGTTTTACGTGCTTTACAATATACTATGAAATTACTTGTATTGTTCTTGAGTACACTCTTTTTACTAAATGACCCTTTGAAAAAAGTTGCCCGGTTATAGTATACGAGGAACCTAACTTGGCTGACCCTGCATTGTTTCCGCTGCAAATGATCGTGGTCCAGCTCAACCGCTGACTGCACATATTGTAGTTTTCCCCTTCTGCATTTGTGCCAAAATAAAAAATAAAAAAGGAAAAAAAAAGAGTTAGCGCAATTTTTTAAACATTTGAATCCCGGGCACGGGATTTTTTGCCTATCAGACTAGGGTACCTTGGTGAGTATTCTGGAGTGGGTGTCGATTTCGAACTAAAGAATAAGTTCAGAACCTTCCCAAGTGAGTCGTCAAAGGGACAGAGCGGAGAGATTTCTTTCAGTACCCAGCCAAGTAAAGTGTTATTGAAAGGAGAGAAATAGGAGGAAATTGAATAGAATCACGAGATAACACCAAGTTATGAATATCTGAATATTTAAATCCGCTAGCAAAATCTGTCACGCAGGAATTTGAGCAAAATATAAAATCCAATTTAGAAGATTTTATGATTGAAGAAAGTGGATTGAGTCTGTAAGCTTAGAAATCCAGAATCCGTAGATACTTTGCTGAAAATGTGAAACAGAGGTTCATAAAATAATCCGGATCGTTCAGTTTTTTTGTATTGGAAGAAAGCTATCGGATTTCACATGCAATTTCCAGGAGCATATGGGTAGACGCATAGAATTTTAAGATAAAAACCTCATTAGCATGAGCAAGATTCCATTCCTTTTTCTTTTGGTTTCAAATTTCAGTTTTGGATTAGGGAGTTAATAGAGATAATAAAGAATTTAATTTATGAAAATTTCTCGCTATTCCAAGATTGCAGTTCACTGAATTAGTTCCTCGTTTTCGTTTCCAGTTCTCTATTCTTTCTCAATTAATTTGATTGAGTGAGCCTTTTCATTTTTGAGGATAAAAGAATTCCTATACATCTTTTCACACAAGTGCTTCTCCAAACAAAATTAGTACATATTAGTATTCAAGTTCCGTAAAAACCGAGGAGTAAAAATAGAATCGGAAGCTGGCAGGTACTTCTGAATTGCTAATTACATTACAGGAAAAATAGGGCATAATTTTGAAACTAATGGACCAATAATACATCTACCATTTTTGAACTGAATTACTTTCTGTTTCACTAGGAAAAAAGGTTCACTTTGATGATCCTACCTGCTAAAATGGTTCAGGCTACTCGACCATTTTAGCAGGTAGGATCATAAAAGTGAACCGTTTTTCCTGGTGAAATAGACAGTAGACTGACCAGCTTAAAAAAACTACTGTTAGAAAACAGAGGATGACAAATAATAGAATGATTGACTCAAAATCAAAGACGTTTGGTGAGAAAATGCGTCAAGCGGAAAACATCACTAAAAAATTTTATTTGGAAAAGTTGTATAGTATGCTTCAGAGATTCTACAAATTTTCAGAAAAATTTAACGGGGAGCATTCCACCAGCAAAATAGGCCCTGCTCATTTGCACGATTTTTTTTTTCATTTCTTCATTTTATATTTCTTTTTATTTTTTCTGATTGAATTATTTTTTTTAATTTTAGGACCCAAGCGGAAAAAAAAGAAGGATGAGATTCCAGAGCTGGTATGGGGCACTAATGACATGGACCCATCTGAGCTGCCTAAGTTCAATGAAAAATTCGGAATAACCGTACCAAGAGATCTAGACCTCATTTCAGATAAAGCAACGGCGTCAAATTATCTAAGCCTATTCTTCACCGAAGAATTGTACCAAATGATTACCAACGAAACAAATGCCCAATCGAAAGTAAGAATACGTCCTCCCTCTGAAGAGCCCAATTAGATGCCACCCTTTTTTTTCAAGCGTTGACCCTTTTTTTTAAATCAGATTATTGTAGTAGCACAATAATAGCACTTTGAAAAATATCATGAGTCGAGAGTCCTTGGAAAAAAAATTAAAAAAATCCAATTCTCTCAACCAGTCCCATTCTGAGAGCCTTTTTTTGCTTTTTGTTTTATTTAGGTCGTCATCAACAACCCATTGAAGGAACACTCTCGCTTGAAATTTTGGAAGGATATCACAGTTGTGGTCTTAAAAAAATTTCTTTCCCTCTGTATTTTGTCTGGCCTCTTCCAACTCCCGCGATTGTCAGATTACTGGGGCAAATCAATTTACTCAAATGTGGCATTCGGTGCGATCATGTCAAGGAACCGGTTCCAAATCATAACCCAGATGCTCCATTTCTCAGCCAATAATCCATCAAACACAGATCCATTGAAGAAGATTCGCGATGTGACTGAATATTTGAGAGAAAGATTTCTGACGGTCCTTACACCAATGAAAGAACTGGCTCTGGACGAAACAATGGTTTCTTGGAGAGGTAGGCTGGGCTTCCGTCAATTTCTGAAAGGCAAAGCCCACAAATACGGAATCAAGGTGTATAAGCTTTGCACTACGGCCGGTTATGTGCTCAATTTTCTTCCGTATGTGGGCAAGGCGACATCTCCCTTGGATCCCAAGACGAGTAAAACCGCGGTGGTGGTGAAGAAACTATTGGATAATCACCTGGACAAAGGACACGAAGTATACATGGACAACTATTATAACTCAGTCGAACTGGCACAGGATCTTTACGAAAGGAAAACACTGGCCATTGGAACATTGAGAGGTGAGATCGGGTCGGTCGACTCAATTGGTTCGGTCAGTCATATATATCGGGTCGGTCGGTCGGATAGATCGGTTCGGCCGGCTCAATCGGTTCGGTCGGCTCAATTGGTTCGGCCGGTGGGATAAATCGGTTTGGTCGGCTCAATTGGTTTGGTCGGTTGGATAGATCGGTTCGGTCCGCTTAATTGGTTCGGTCGGTCGAATAGATCGGTTTGGTTGGCTCAATCGGTTTGGTCGGCTCAACTGTTTCGGTCGGTCGGACTGATCGGGTCGGTCGACTCAATTGGTTCGGTCAGTCATATATATCGGGTCGGTCGGTCGGATAGATCGGTTCAGTCCGTCGAATAGATCGGTTCGATCGGCTCAATTGGTTCAGTCGGTCGAATAGATCGGTTTGGTTGGCTCAATCGGTTTGGTCTGGTCAACTGGTTTGGTCGGTCGGACTTTATCGGTTCGGTCGACTCAATTGGTTCGGTCGGTCGGTAATTCGGTTCGGTCGACTCAATTAGTTCGGTCGGCTCAATCGGTTTGGTCGGCTCAATTGGTTCGGTCGGTTGGATAGATCGGTTCGGTCCGGTTATTTGGATCGGTCGGCTCAATCGGTTTGGTCGGCTCAACTGTTTCGGTCGGTCGGACTGATCGGTTCGGTCGACTCAATTGGTTCGGTCGGTCGGAAATTCGGTTCGGTCGACTCAATTAGTTCGGTCGGCTCAATCGGTTCGGTCGGCTTAATTGGTTCGGTCGGTCGGATAGATCGGTTCGGCCGGCTCAATCGGTTCGGTCGGCTCAATTGGTTCGGCCGGTGGGATAAATCGGTTTGGTCGGCTCAATTGGTTCGGTCGGTTGGATAGATCGGTTGGGTCGGCTCAATTGGTTCAGTCGGTCAAATAGATCGGTTTGGCCGGCTTAATTTTTTCAGTCGGTTTTCATTAAGCGAATACAATTTTACATTTTTTCAGTTAATCGACGGCAAAATCCTAAGGAAGTAACCTCTAAGAAGTTGAAGAAGAATGAAGTCATTTGGCGTCGTCACAAAAGAGTTCTCGTCACTAAGTGGAAGGACAAGAAGGATGTTCTCATGATTTCGACTAAACATAACGGTGACGAGTTGGAATCTTGCCTTACGAGGAGGAAGGAACTGAAAGACAAGCCAAAGTGTGTCGCCGACTACAATAAATTCATGGGCGGAGTCGACACTTCTGACCAACTGGCATCATATCAATCAATTCTACGTCGGACCAAGATTTGGTACAAGAGATTTTTTTTCTTTCTTCTGGACATGAGCATCACCAATGCTTACATCGTAGCAAGAATCTTCAACCCCGCAAAATTTGCTAAGCCAGGCTACAGTATCACTAATTTCCGGGAAGATCTTGTGAAGGAAGGATGCCCAGAAATAATGGAAAAGGTCAATTCCCGAGTTCCTCAACCCAGCACCACCACTCAACACTACCTGGAAGAGCTTCCTCCCACTGAAAAAACGAGAAAGCCTTGCAAACCTTGTTGGAATTGTAAAAAACGTAGGGTCAGGTACTACTGTCCCCTTTGCCCTGGTGAACCCGGGCCTTCCTTATGCGTTATAAAGTGCTTCAAGAAGTGGCACAATGGGTCTACCTAATCTCTGAATTATGCTCTGATTTTCCCTAATTGACTTTTTTCCCTTACCGTAAAAACTGTAGTTTTTTATTTCTTCAACATTTATTATTATTCAACCCAAATGTCCGAATAATTTATGGAGGAGGAGGACGGAGGCTGAAGTGTTTCCTGAACGGAGTAAATA
>JABASM010001586.1:0-13826 GCA_019776545.1 Brachystomella parvula | reverse complement strand
AAATTAACACATTTCATTCAATCGGGGGGTTCCCTAATGGTACGGTTCTGTGAGGAGTGCGGGAGGCTAATTGTGAGTATACTAGCTCTTTACGGTGGATAAGGTGGACTTTACTTACCGACAACGTAGCTCGGGTTTTCAATTACTCGACATTGGCCGGTAATTTCTGGAGGAGCAATACTAGCGGTCAGTTTTGGAGTAGGAGTCGCCGATAACTGCAAGCTTATTTCTGTATTTAATGATGAAGAACCCGCCATCTTCGGCCTTAGAAAAACGTACTATACGCAGCGGTGATTAGCAATTAATACTCATTTTGGGAACCGAAACAAATCAGATTAATTGCGAGAAAGATTTTAGTGGAAAAAGATGAGCTAGAAGAAAACCCACTCACAGAATTCAAATAGTAACATGTGTTGTTTAGTATTTTTTTAGAGTATACTCGGAGAGGTGGGTGGCGGTGTCTTTTAGTACTAAACGGCAGCCCCTGAACCAGTGTTGCAAGGTTTCAGTCCCGAACTTCTTTTGCATAGACATGGTTCTTTTGTATTACCGAAATAGCGCGAGTGAGGGTACCGTGCACATTTGTACCGTTTAGTGTGTATACAGTGAGATCAAATAAGCGTTCGGCCGGACGTCCGGACACTACACAGACTAAATTTACATTCGCAGGAATAGCTCGCGCTATTAATAAATTGAGGAATAGATTAGACATTACGCACTCTATCAGTCCCATTGAGGAACATTCCAAGTGCAAGCCCCCCTCGGATTTTGGATTTGAAAATAATGACCAAATAGCTAAGAACCTAACATTCATGGTTGGAAAATTATTGAACTGTCTAAAAGCATTTTGAGCTATTTGGTCATATTTTCAAACCAAAAAATCCGAGGGGGACCTATACTATGATTGCAGTATCCCCATTGAAAAGGTAAACTAAGGAAGCCTTAACACTAAGAAGATTCTCTTTCACCATTAATTATTGATGTTTTGAACTAAAAATCCGACCATGAAAAAGAAGGGTTAATAAAAAGTTGTTAAGAATTGAAATAACCCAAAGAACAATCCAGTGTAATGACCTACGCCACGTACAGCTAGGGAACTTTGGCAATAATTAAAAAGAAACTCAAGTGAAATAGTCAACAAGGCGTTGGAAAGGATTTTCTTTGTAAAATTTTTCGAAATTACACGAGGATGTAAGGCATTTTCGAAAAAACTAGAAAAGGAAGGAAAACAAAACCATAAAAAAATTTGTGGACCACGTTTCTCAGCTTGACTATCCGCCGATGCCGTCATCCTTCCCATTCGTTCTCCCTACGGGCTGGCTAGAATTTTATCATTGAAGGGTATTTTACTATGTGGAATTAGCAAAACTTCAAAAATCTGGACCCTCGGCTTGCACAATGGATCCAAACAAACAAAAAATGTTTCACAGGTCAAAAACAAACTTTTTCCCAGGCGGTTCCATTATTTTTGTTACAGAAATAAATCATAAGTGGCTTTAACTGATTTCTCAGGAAAGGCCCAATTGTTTTAGCTTCTGGCTTGAGTTTTTATTCCGTTGGTTTTCGTTGCACTTTCACCGAGAAATGCCCGAAAAACCTGCCATCAAAATCGGACTTACCCTCGATGCGCAGAAAAAGGGATTCAATAAGCCTGAATCACCCTCTGTAATTAGGAAGGAAAACAAAACCATAAAAAAATAAAAAACGCCCAAAATTTGTGGACCACGTTTCTCAGCTTGACTATCCGCCGATTCCGTCATCCTTCCCATTCGTTCTTCCTACGGGCTGGCTTTTTCACCGAGAAATGCCCGAAAAACCTGCCATCAAAATCGGACTTACCCTCGATGCGCAGAAAAAGGGATTCAATAAGCCTGAATCACCCTCTGTAATTAAACTAAACTCACATTACAGTAAACAGACTTCCAAAATTATAAGCCTATGTTCCTGCTTCCAAACGCTTTTCGCTTCTATATCCATCCGCCCTTTGAGCTAGCGTCACGACTCAATTTCGTACTTTTCCCTACTTCTTTTTAACCTTTTTCAAAATTATTAAAAGAAAAACCTTAAACGAGAAACGTGAAGAAATCAGACGAAAAAAATCTTTTTGTGCTTTTTTATCCCGATTCAGTTGATTAGTTTATTTACCGACGAAGGCGGAAGGGCTGTCTTTCGCTTCGACGGTATGGTTTCACCAGTGGTCTGAGTTATTTAATGTTTGATTATATTATTTAATTAATTCCTTATTTTAATGTTGGTGAGAGACTTAGGTGAACAACCCCGGGGAAACGTCCGGTTGAAATTCACCTTTGGTTTAAAGACCGTCCAAGAAGTAAGTTCACAAACTTGAGGCGACGATTAAAAATAGACCCTTAGAGATAATTTTACTTTTGAAAAACTTAAAATATCCAGCTTTTCATGTAGTTGTCGAAAATGGGTTCAATCATCCTTGAACTCTGATTTTTAAAACTACGGCAGCCAAAAAACGAAAAAACTTTTTTTTCGATTTTTTCATGCTCAAAGTTGCAAATTCCGACGTAGGTTATAGACCCTTAAAGGTAATCCATAAATAGCGTAAATCATACAAGTTTTCAAGCAGATGTTGAAAATGGGCTCAATCATCATCGGGCACTTATTTTTAAAAATATGGTGTCCGGATAAATAAAGAAAATTTTAGTGTTTCTGGAAATTCTTGTGCAGAGGATTTCACAGCACGGGGTGAGGAATTGGAATGCACGGTGCAAATCAACCCTTTGAGATATTTGAACAAGTAAATAGCCTATAAGATTTGCCTTTTCGAGTAGTTTTAAAAAAATTGAGTTCAGATACCCCTGAACTCCTATTTTTGAGTCAGTGGCAGCCAAAAATGTAAAACATGCTGTTTGAAAACTGAGAAAATTTTTTTTTAGGTTTTTGACTGCCACCGTATTTTTGAAAATCAGAGTTCAAGGATGATTGAACCCATTTTCGACAACTACATGAAAAGCTGAACATTATAGGTTTTTCAAAAGTTAAATTGTCTCTAAGGGTCTATTTTTAATCATCGCCTCAAATTTGATAACTTTTCTTGGACGGTCTTTATTTAATTTTTCTCAGTATATGTAAAAATATGTTTCGTTTTGCTTAATAACTTTCAAGGACCCATCCTGAGTTGTGGATTCGCAATAGCGGTACCAACAATGAAGCTGGAACGAAAAAGGCAGGCGCCAAGAAAAAAACGCTCTTCAGATGATGGTAGAATGAAATTTAGTTTCACTTATCTCTTGTAACCACTTTCACTCTTCAGCTCTTGAGGAAAGTAAAAGTGTATGCTTGATTCCACTACTGGCTCAGTTTTACTCTAGACGCTACTTTGGGCTTTCTTTCTTCATTAAGGAAATTACAAACTAAATTGATATTCACATTAATTTTGAACTGAAAATTGTTCGACTGAGATTTTCTCAGCAATTATATACTCCAGCCAATTTATTAAGAATGGAATTTTTAAGCAGTGCTCACTTAAGCTGGACTCGACATTTTGCTTGTAAGTCATTAAATACCTTTTTTCTAATAAAATTTCTTTTAGAAAACATTTGGAGGTGAATTCCAAGTTTGAATCTTCATTTTAAAAAGTCAGTTTGGATTTTGGTCTTACAGGGGGATGCTTAGTCAAAGTTCTCGTTTGTTTTATCCTCGAAAAAGCTGACTCGTCAGCTGAAATCAGTAGGAGTGAAAGCCGCTTTGAATCATCCCTAGTCCCAAGTCGAACTGGAGAGGAATTGGCATGTCCCCTGGGGGAGTTTACTTGTGAAGAAAATAGAGCGGAATGTGGTAAATGAAAATACTTTTTGAGTAGCATACAAATTGGAAGGATTGGCAGGATCTCTTCCGTAGTTTGTATTCAACATGGAGAGGAAAAGGCAAAGAAGCATTAAATTCCTTTGGGTTTCACTTGTTGCGAGGAGACCCTGTCAGGCTTTCTCCTTATCTGATCTCATGTTTATTCGGAAGAAGAAATTTCTCCTAAATTGAAACTCCGATTAAGCTCAGAGGGATATTTTCGTTTTTACTTTGTAGTTCCGCAATCTTGGATTTGTAACGGGCTCCCAGAGTGTGAGCGAGGAAGTGATGAAGTTGGATGCGGTAAATTAGAACCTTAGAACTTCTTCTTTAGTTCTTCATTTTCAATTTCTTTTTTTTTTCCCCTTTCCCTTTTGAATTGAAAAGTTTGCCCATGAGAAATTCGTTTTATAGTTCTAGATAATATAATCAGTTGACAAGAATTGGTTTTTGTCTGTGAATTTAATAATAAGGAATCACAAAGCATGAGAAAAAGTACTGGGATCTCTACTTCCCACCGCCACCTGGAAAAGATGAGGACGAAGATCTTTTTGGTTCTGAAGAGCTGTCTTGCTATTGTAAAATTCTAATTTCTCTAATAAATATTGGAAAAGTTTCTGAATTTCAATTTTGAACTATTGTATAGATGATTTTGATAATTTGCAAGGGAGTAGTGAAGGATGCAGCTGTGAAATGGAAAAGTTTCGATGCATAAATACACATTTGAAGAATCTTAGTGTCGTACCATGGGACGTCGCTTTCCTGTGAGTTACATTGAATTTATTCATGCACAATAATGTAGTACAGTAATTTGCTTGGTTCAGTTCTAGTTCAATTAGTTTTAATTAGTTGGAGTTCGATTCAGCGGTTTAATTTGGCTTTGTCATCGCTTCAAGCACATTTGCAAAATTTCAATTTTCAGGAAACGAAGGAAATTGGTTTCTAGCGTACTAAAATAATTTCTTCGTTTTAGTTCACTGAATTCTGCGTGTTCTGAATTTTCTGGCACCGCTGTTCGATTTCAAGTATAATTTTGATTTCTAGCTTTTTTCTTAAAATGTTTGGCCCAATTTTTTGTTTAACGAAGTTAAAATCTGCATTAAAAAAACATTGTTTTTTTTTTGTTTTTGTAAAATATGAAGAGACTTGACGGAGAGCCTAATTGAGACGCTGGATTTTAATTCACCGCCTGGATTTCCAAGGCTTGAACACCTGTAAGTAGTATTTTATTTTTCTTTAAAACCACAGAGCTCAAGAGAAAGTAAAAACAAAAATTTCACTCTTCTGTTTGCTTACAATCACCATTCCCTGAATCCAACTCGAGTCATTCAAGTTAAGAGTATTCGATTCGATTCCTATTCGAATTCGAATGCATCCGACTGGAATAAAATTTCGGATAAAAATCTACTAGAATAGGATTCTTCGAATTCAGATAGGGATCGACTAGAACGGGATTTAACTCCAATCCCTATTCGAGTTTGAATTTTGATTGTATTGAACTCGAATAATCTTAGCTCGAAATAATCGAGCTCGATTTGGGGAACAGTGCCTGTAATCAAGACCTAAAGTGAAGGGAAGGCAGAGGAAAACTTGTATCACAATTTATAATGAGATACCGAATTCTAAAAATTTCCATACGCATAAGACTCTTTTTAGGGATTGAATTAAAATGAAACAGAATAAATTTTAACCAAGGAATCGAAACAAGACTCTTTTATGCAAAATTTCTATGAGACTCCACTTATTTAGTCTGTATCATATCATAGAGGAGAAAAAAAGGATTGGGATTAAATTACAGCTTACGTCCATGAAACATCTCAGTTTTATCTTGTACGACGTCTCTAGAGACTTTATTAGATTAGATTGAGTGCATGAAATCTTCCCAGATTTTGACTCATATACTTTCTTTTCTTTCAGTATTCTCTCGAGGTGCTCCATTCCTGAAATTTCTTATGGTGGGTTCTACCGCCTTGTGAATCTGAAAACACTGTAAGCAATTCATTTCGATTTCCGTAATTCCTTGCCTTTATGAGGGCATTTCAGTTTTATTTACCTTGTTCCCCTCGAAATGAGCCTAACTTTTGTTTATTCTTTTGTCTCTTCACTAAGTAGTAATACAAAAGGAGAAAAAGAAAAACGAGAGGTTTTAGATTATAAGCAATCTCCTAGTTTTTATAGGTTTATTTTTTCATTGCTATCAACCTCCTTCAGATTTGTTGAATTGAGAACTAAGTAGCAAAAATATTCTTTCCCAGTTGTATAACTGGCTCCAACTTTTCCCCAAAGTGAAAGATTAGTTTTCTGAGAAAGATTCGAGTTTTTTTAAAAAAAGAAAATTTGAGGTCTTTTTGTGGGACGCGACATGGAGTCTCTAGACTTCAGTTTCTAAAGATTTGAGTGAATGATGAATTGACAGTCTCGGGGGATCTGTTATCGACAGGGATTGGCTTCCACTCTTTTGAAAAACCATTAAAAATATGCATACGAAAGGAAGAAGCTACGGTTTTTGGACAATTCATCACGCGAATAAATTGGCATGAAGAAAAATCGACTAAAAAGGCTACAGACTGTTATGACTGTCTTCACAACGTGACAGCAACGGCAAAATGGTAACTGTTTCCCTCACAGAACGAATGCATTTTTCTTGTGCCCTACACAATAATAATATGATGAGCGATTAAACAGGAAATCAAGGGTTAAACATTTTTTCAATGACTTTTTGATTCTCACATTCCAAAAAAATTTTTAGGAAAGAACTTTTTTGATAATAAAATCCTAAATCTCTTTCATTGGCCTCATAATAGATTTCCCAGACTTTTTTCTTCAGATTTTCCGCAGGAATAAACAGCACAACTAAATTATGCAACCGGCTGAGTCACTAGTTTTTGAGTTTTAGACATTTCCCGAAATTATGAATTTCGGACTTTTCCCGCACTGCATTTGAATTTCATTAATTAAATTCTTGTAAAATTCTGCTCAAAATATTGGGCCGGTTGACCTGGTATCTTCACAAAACTACTTTTCGAACAAATCTGGAAAACGATTTTGTGGTCGGAAAAACGCATAACTGACGGAGTAACATTGTAGTATACCATGCGAACCAACTATGAAGATACGTGGAGAAAGTCAGTGTAGGGAAAAGAAAAATTTGAGACAAAATGTCGCGGGAAGCAGAAATCGTGCGGCGAGATTTCTCTTTCCGTTCTCGTTATTTATTTTCATTTCATTTTTACAGAAATAAAAAAAGATTTCGCGCACAACTCGGCTGTCTCTTTGATTTTTTTTTCGCCATTGACTTTCTCCGTATCTTCTTGTATGGTATCTTGAGTAGTAGAGTAGTAGAGTGTCCTTGTCCTGTAAGTCCTTGTGGAAAAAGTTTTCTTTTGGGAGTTACAATGAGATAGCTGAAAGTTAGACGGACTTACGATTGACGACCCTGTATTTAGATAATGTTAAAAATTTTCGAAAGTGGAATCTTTCGGGATGAACGTGCCTTTCACTTGGAATATCCTCAAACACTCATACTCATCAACTTTGTTTGCCTATACTCCTCACAGGCGACTGACAGGGAATGAGCTTTCACTCATTCCAAACGCATCTTTCATCACCAACCAAAATTTGGAAAAGCTATTCTTAGGCCACAATAGGATTTCCAAGATTGAAGTCCTTGCTTTCACAGGACTCGGCTCTCTAACCGAACTGTATGTTTACCCAACACTTAACTTCTACAATTCGGATCTTGATAATTGAATTTCCAATTTCAAACTATCTATTTTCCTAGAGACTTGCGGGAGAATCATTTGACTGGAACAGAGCGAGGTATTTACATACCCCTCAAGAGTCTACGAATTCTGTAAGTTGAGACCTTTTGTCTTTCGCCATTTTCTTTTGATGTATGGAGGACTTATAAGAATCCAAGCGAGGGCTCGGCAAGTAATTTATCCCCCTCATTCTTTCCTAAGGCATCTCAACGGAAATGAAATCAGTAGGATTGGATCCTCTTACTTCGATGGACTTCAAAATCTCGAAGTTCTCTCACTCTCGAGTAATTTGATCTCGATGATTGAGCCAAATGCTTTTGCACACTTCCCATTACTCAAGAGTCTGTAAGTTATACAAAATCTTCTCAAGTCTCCGGCCTTTTGATGTTCACCCAGCCATGAGATTCTAATAACCCCTCCTCACATTCCCACACTTTCACCCCTCTTTCTCTTTGTTTCTTCAGATATTTGTCAAGAAATAGAATCCAGACACTCAGTCCTAATATTTTCTGTGACCTGAGACTCCTCACTGACCTGTAAGAGAGGATGAAGAAAAAAATTTATTATTATTTTGTTTTTATTAATCTTTTCTTTTAAGTTCCAAATTTCAAAAGCAGAGAGGTTTGCTTCGTTTAAAATCTTTGATATTTTCTTTTAGTCATCTCAATCAAAATGAGATCAAACTCATGGAAGAAGGAGCGTTTTCATGCTTGAATGAAGTCGAGTCACTGTAAGTGAAAGCAAAAATAAAGAAAGAGAGAAGGGAAATTTTAGGTTCTGACTTTTGTTTTCATCTTTCTGCTTTCACTTCTTGTTGTACTCGTGCCTGACGCCCCCATTGTTACCTCCTAAAGTTTTTTGTTTTCCGTCTTACAATTAATTGGACGCCTCGTGCCGTGAGGCATTTTCCTTGAAATTCAAGAATGTTTTTTTTTTGTCTTGATAAACAAAGCGATTAAATGGAAATGCTTCTAGAAAAAATTTCTACCCAAAAGCAGAGCTTAAAAAAAGTTTACCTCCCTCCCCCCGTTATTTTAATATTTAAATCCTAAAAAGCTTTTTTCAAATATAGATTTTAAACTCAGGAGTCCAGCTTTTATCGGTATTTCGTTGTAGGAATTTGCTTTTTTCAAGTCTGTCATTTCCAAATTAAATGAAAATCACTTTTCGCCGTTATTAAAATTTGTGTTGGCTTCAAAGCCAGTGCCTCTAACTCTTTTGCCCATTTTATTCTGAATTTTATTTCAAACTCTTTGCAAAAAATGTTTTATTTTACTTTTTAACTACGTCAATTCAGCATTATTAGTAAATAAATGTAATTTTGTTATTGGTTTCCGGTAGGAATTTGGAAAAGAATTTACTTGGAGAGTCCGAGACAAATTCAGCCCTATTTGCAAATTTAACAAAACTTCAATACGTGTAAGTAAAATCTGAGTTCCAATGAATCAAAATTCAAGTATATACAGTCAGAGCCCCACATTCTTCTATATACTATTTGAAAATAGTTCAAAAACTGATTTCTCTCTTAGATACTTTGATGAATTTTGGATGTGTAGCTGGACTCTACATGTCCGCCACTGTGAGCCAAAGGGGGATGGGATTTCTTCAGCTCGAAACCTCCTGGACAATATAATCCTTCGAGTATGGTATGCTTTGCTAATAACCCTTAATTTTCTTTTTAAAGACTTCTCTAACGCTTGAACTGTCGTGATACGGTCATAGTGTTTGGATAATGGGGTTTGTTGCCATTTGTGGGAACTTGAGCGTGATAACTACTCGTTTGATATTCCGTGAGCCTAATCCGATCCACTCATTTTACATCAAGAATTTGGCAATGGCGGATCTTCTGATGGGAGTCTTTCTCATTTCCATTGCCTACCATGATATCCAGTTCCGTGGGAAATTCCTAATGGTCCAATACAAATGGAGGCACTCACTCACCTGTCAATTGTCAGGTGGGTCTCGAATAGGCTTCAAAAAAACAAAATATCCTTATCCTAAAAGTATAGAGAGACATACAAGTGTTTTATTTTCTCCCTTTCACAGGTTTACTCACTACTTGGAGCTCAGAAGCGTCTGTTCTTCTCCTTGCTCTTATTACACTTGATCGCTTCCTCTCCATTGTCCGCCCCTTTTCAAGAAAATCAACATCCATGACCACTGCTGTTGGATTAGTAGGGGCTTTATGGCTACTTTCCTTTATTGTCTCCTATCTTCCCCTCTCAGGGTACTCAAGGCAGTACTTCCGCTCCTTCTACTCTTCAAACGGCTTATGCTTACCACTCCAAATTCATAATCCATTTGATGTTGGATGGGAATTCTCATTTTCAGTTTTCGTCCTTCTCAATACCTTTGTTTTCATTTTTATTTTCTATGGATACTGGAAAATGCTGGTTGTCATTAGAAAATCGGCAGTCACACTGAGAACGAACCAAGAGAAGCAAGATGGAGTTCTGGCAAAAAGATTTAGTCTTGTTGTCCTCACGGATTTCTTATGCTGGGGACCTGTTATACTGGCTAAAGTCCTTGCCATGGCAGGTACGAGGCCTGGAAATGAAGAAATATGAGGCTCTGATCCAAAAGTTTTATTTCTTCCAGGTATTCATATTCCGTCAGATTTGTACGCTTGGCTGGCAGTATTTGTGCTACCCGTGAACGCAATGCTCAACCCAATTATTTATACAATTACAACGAAGCTCTTTAAACAACAGGTGCGAAGACTCGTCTTCAAATGACCTTGGTTTCATAAAATACGATTTTTATTTTTTTTATTTCATTGTCTGTAAGAGACAGGTGGCAAAGTTTACGGTAAATTGGAGAAAATGGGGGAGACGGCGTGGACAGTCTGAGGATACATCTGGAGCCTCACTCTCTTTGTTCAGCAGAGTAAGGGTACAAAGAGTAAGTAAAAATGTTCAAATTAAATTTTAGAAAATAAATTTACTTTCTCTAGTTTTTTTTTTTTCATTTATCGTACTCTGATTTTCTTATCAGCAAACCATTGCATCTGTACTTCCGAATTCACAGCCTGGAAGCAGGAAGAGCAACATACATACTCATCTGGGTCGTAGTTGTGGTCCTGCTGGTTGTGGAAACTTACCTGAATTTGAACAGGTTGAGCCAAGGCCCGCAACAGCTCTACTACGCCGCTAATTATTTTGAAGGACTTCCATTTGATTTTATAGGGATTCAAAACAAAGAAAGTTTTGAAGTAATTTTTTATGAAGATGAAGTGTATTTATTGTAGCTCTGGGCATCAACTTTTTAAAAGTTTCTTGCCAAAAATGCCAAGTACAATAGTGACAAAAACTTGTCGTACAGCTGGCTTTCAGAGCTTCGACCTGACGTAGGTCCCTATCGGGTTAGTTGCGCTGTGAAATTAAAGCACATGTCGTGCCCTACTAAATGGTTGGTAATGGTAATCGTGTGTAATGGTAGAGTGTTTTTTATTTTTGGAATTCTGAAATTGTACTGGTCGTAATTGTTCGTACACAACTACTTTTGTTATTTGATTAGCTACATTGTAATTAAAAGCAAAAACTACTACCCCAGCAGGTTGGTTGAAGCTTGACTCTTTTGTGCTGCATCGAAATTTTGATCCAGAATTTCGAAAACCCCCAAGGTTATTCCGGATGTACATGTAAAAGCAACTAGGGAATCCAGGGTTTTTGGAGATATGAGGATTCATCCTATCCTCCGGTGACGCCCATTCCTCCAGATGTTACAGTTCTGTTCCTTACATGACCCCAAGTGTTCAAAATTTTAGATTTTTTGGACTACGCATGTCAAATCGGCGCAGGGGGCCATAGAGATACAAATTATTTTTTTTTGCAAAACTGTAACTTGTATCTCTATGCAGGGGGCAGTCACTGTATTTGACTCAACGGATTTTTACCCCTGGAAGGCATTGGAGTTGCTGTGAAGTGAGGTGTTGATATTTTTACAAAATGCTTTCTTTTTAGAACAACTCCCACCCTCCTCGTTTCCTCCAAAAAAAAAAACGAAAAAAAAACTTTTATATTCGTGGAAAAAAGTTTGGAAATTTCGCGAGAACGTTAAAAATCAGCAAAACCAGTGAGCGACGAAAATAGGCTTGGTGAAATTTTCAATGGCACAGGATGCAAAGTAATTGAGCCCCTCTTTTTAATGAATTCGTTCCTGATTATCTATTAACCTCTTTTGTCTGGATCAAAATATTCAACCCCTCGTGCGAATTTGAGACAAGTGCGTTTCTGGTCTCCATTAATAATCCACGCACTTTTTTTTAAAGGTAGGCTAGCGAAATATTCGTTCTTAGAATTGTGGTACATTAGAAAACTGTGGGAAATGAAAAAATTTTGTATACTCTGCCTGATTGCAGTAGCTGCGTCTGTGATTTCAGTAGGCGTGGTTTACTACTTTGTTGAAGAGTACAAATTAGCTGAGAGTGAAGAACAAGCCCTTCATTACTACGGCACAATAGAACCTACCCTAATTTCGGAATTTGTGAGACACGACTGGGCTGAATGGATTTACCGAACGAGTTCAACGAGAAATATTAAAACTGGGCGTGCCCTAATTGAAGCTCGGAACCGATTTGCAAAGTACGTCAAAAAAGTTCAAAATGGACTCTCTATTTTTCGTTGGAAGAAGTTTGTGGATCCCGAGCTCCAGCAATCATTTCGTCAAATTCTCAAATTATTTTATCCCTTTGTGACGAGCTGGGATGAGTCACTGCTAGAAGTTCAGCGAGCCATAATTGAGGAAGACATAGTTCGATCTGACATCCGTGAGAATTTCACTCACCTCACACCAGGGGATAAGATTCCACCTCCGAAATTGTCTCGGATCGAAATGAATGTGGAGCTGGAAAAAGAAAAATGGGCCTTGATTCAGAACAACCTTGGAACGAAATTTAGTAATTCCTGGGCAGAATTTGTAAAGGTTTTTAACAGTATTGCTGAATCACGTGGATACCTCGACGGGATTGAGATGTTTCTTAGTGAGGAGTATGAG
Organism: Brachystomella parvula; assembly: GCA_019776545.1. Classification (NCBI taxonomy): domain Eukaryota; kingdom Metazoa; phylum Arthropoda; class Collembola; order Poduromorpha; family Brachystomellidae; genus Brachystomella; species Brachystomella parvula. The sequence goes on along the minus strand of JABASM010001586.1, from coordinate 1,254 downwards.
ATCCCAGCAGGGAGCATTCAGAATTTGATGCTGCTCGCCTGGAAGCAGCTCCAGCCGCTCCATGAGCAGCTCCACGCCTACTACCGTTGGTCACTCGTCAACAAATATGGGCAGGATGAAATCATAGTGACGAAAAAGGGGACGATCCCTCTCACCCTCATTTCTTATGACAGGGCCGGTCACTGGATTCCAGTTGTAAACAGTACAGTGAAGGAGGTTAACTTCCGGTTTCTCTCCGATGACGTCATTAGTCCACGGCTCAACTGGACTCCCTTGAAAATCTACGAAGAAGTTGACCGTCATTTCTCCTCCATGAGGTTCACCCCTTTTTCTAAACTCTTCTGGATGAATTTCAAGGTGACCGGATCCCGGGATTCGAACCGACGACCGATAACGAATACCAATGACAGCGCTATTTTTCATTGTGAGCCATTTCGATATGTTGCCGGGAATACAAGTGATTTCAGAATTTCAGCCTGTGAGGAAGTCTCACTTCGAGCACTTAGACTCGTCTATGAAAAAACAGGAATCATGAAGCATTTCCTCCTTGCATCCAACCAAAACTTTTTTCCACTCCGTGCACGTGGAATGGGTAAGTAGTATCTAACCCCATTTTCATTGCGGCGAACTTGATTGCCGTGGAGCGGGGCGGGAAGAGACACGAAGACGTAAAGACGGCTAGCAAGCGTCTTTCTTAAATGAATGAAACTTTTTCAGCGTCCTATCATAGGCCCTAGTCCTTCGCGACGCAAGTATATTGAATTTTCCAAAAAAAAAAAAAGATCTGAAGCAACTTAGCACAGTAAAACACGGAAACGCCCTCAAACGTACTATTGAGACTGAAAAGGCTTCTGCGCTTAGGGAATTTTTTTTTGGTTGAAAAACATAGCTCGGCAACCTTTCCAAGATTAAGACGTAAAAAGCATTTAAAGAGGAAGGCCAACTTTGCTAGAGGAATGGCCAACGTCAGATTTTTTTGAAATTGTTTATGTACCATCTCTAGAGCTTACTCTAAAACTTTTTCGGGTGACATTTTTCGAAATTCGCTTTCCCTTGACCTTTAAGGCAAATTGACCAGAATCAGCTGACTGACCTTTGGCTACCTCTAAAGCTCAAAGGAAAGGGGGTCTGGAAACATTTCATTTAAAAAAGTTGCATGCTTTTCAGAATAATCTTCCGGGGGCCTTTCTTCCAGTATGCTAGCCTTTACTTACACAATCGTGGCTCTTCTCGTTGTGCGTGTCTATTCTAACC
>JABASM010001585.1:0-13828 GCA_019776545.1 Brachystomella parvula | reverse complement strand
CTAACACATATGAACTGTAGAATGGGGTCTGGCAATTTTCTACCACATATGAACTAAAAATAGATTCGACCATCGGGGAAAATTTTGCATTCGACCATACGGGATTCGACCATCAGGGCAGTAACCGGTCAGTCTGACCTTTTTTTATTGCTTTTCTACCGGCTAGGGGATCCTTCGAGAATCGGGATCCTTTGACCCTTCTTACTCTAGCAAAACACGAGCCTTCAGTTCCTTTTTCCTTTTTTTTCTTCTTTTCCTCATTCACAATCAAGTCTAAATCATCATCTTTTAGTTGAGTTTTTATTAATAAATGAAAATTAGTAAACAGTAATCAGTAATGAGTCAACAGGCATTTACTCCAAAAAAAGGATGCTAAGCTCTCTCTCTCTCAAATTTTCAAAAGGTTCGAATATTCGAGATGGTATTATTAATTGAGACCCGGATCAAAAAAAAGTTTAACTTCCAAAAATCATTTCATAAAAAATTCAATCTCAACCATTTTCTCTATGTTTTCTTGGAACAATTTGATGAACAGTTCCTGTTCCCCATAACTTGCACCTGGAATTAAAAAAATGCTAGTGAAAAATTTCTTTTTTTTTAATTAAGATTTTTTCTTAACCCTTTCTTTCCAAGCTAATTTTCAAAAATTTCGTTCGAACAAAGGCCTTCTTAAACGATCAAGTAAATAAATTACTTTTTTACTTGAAAGGAACGTGAGTGAATCAGTATATTTTGCACCAAAATCATTTGTCCCTCTGATCATTTGAGAAGGCCTTAGAGATACTCATTCTCCATTCCTCAATATCTTTGAAACGCAACTTTTACTTTCAGCCCTTTTCATTCTATCCTGAGAAAAACAGGATTGCCTCAGTTCCTCTTGTTAAATCAGCCAACAAAAAATATTCGTTCATCATTTCACCCATTACCGAGTTTAAGAAAAAGAGCAGGATTTCCTTAGTTATTCGTCGTTAAAGCATTAGGACTAAAATTGAAGACTTACAGAATCTGATCCTCATTTTTGGAAAACTGGTTTTACTAACCTTTACTTTCAACTTTCATTACCGTAATGTCGTCTAATTCGGAACAAATTTTGGGATGGCTAGAAAATGAGCGATCCGAATTAGAAGATTATTACAGTAATCAAAATAACGGATAGTTCATGTTACCCACATCTTTACTTGTAATTCTTGATTATTTGTAATTCAAAAAATCAAGAAAATCCTTACAAGCCAAACGAGTGCGTTCTTTCTCACGAGTCACAGCTTCCCATCCCATACGTGGACAGCCTGCTTTGCCTGCCTCACCACCTGCACTGGCAGCGTCGTAAATACGTTTGAGCTTCACGTCCTCAAGTACTGACATGCATTCCAGTAAAAATTCAATCTGCAATGAGGAAAAATGATTTTAAAAAAAATTGATTTAGCAATCATGATGGAAAGCATTCACAGAATTTTTAAAAACTTACCACTTCCATTGGCACTGGATTTTCGGGATTTTTCTCCGGAGGTGTCAACCATAAAGTTTCATAGCGATCAATAAAGTTTTAAAAAATTTCGATTTTTGGCCCATATGTTTATATGGGCTTATGGTGCATATGTTTATATGGGCTTATGGTGCATATGTGCTTACGGTGCATATGTGCTTACGGGCTTATGGTGCATATGTGCTTACGGGCTTCTGGTGCATATGTGCGTATGGTGCATATGTGCGTATGGTGCATATGTGCTTACGGGCTTATGGTGCATATGTGCCTATGGTGCATATGGTGCATATGTGCTGGCGGGCTTATGGTGCATATGTGCCTATGGTGCATATGTGCCTATGGTGCATATGTGCTTATGGTGAAATCACTGAAATCCTCTCATACCCACTTGGCACTCTCTCGCGCTATTACGTACACCCGTTTGTACGGTTTATTGTCTTCACTGGCGTGAAAGAATTAAATTTTACATGTTGTAAAACCAAAAATTCTGACTTTTGAAAGATTGCGGAGGGTCAGTCCTCCCTAGAAATGAAAGATTCGAATCCTCCCTGAAGAATAACCTGAAAAAATACCAGTCAGTAGACGACGGATTTAAAAAAATTTCATTTTGCTTCCAAAAAATTCAACTTTCAGATCAACCCCAATAAAATTTTTAATCCGAATGCACATTTGTTTGAAAACTTGCATACTCCCATAATTTTTTAAATATTTTTTTGGTTTAGTGGTTAAAGTTATTCTCTACTTTGACTGAAGCCTAATAAGTTGAAACGACAAAACTTGAAAGAAAAATAATACGAAAAACATCAATACAAATGTTTCTTGTGTTTAAAAAATTTACTACGGGAGTTTTATTGCGTAGAGGATGCACTGTTGATCGGATGCACTATCGTATTTGCATCCTAACATCCATAAAATTATTTGTTAGGGGGCAAACTAACTGGAAAAAGGTACTCAAGAATCAGTGAAACACATTTTACACCAGTTATAAAAACAAACCAAAAATTTCAAATATTGTTGAGATGATTTAAAAAAAATCTTGCATTAACAAGTTGCAGTTTTCATTCAGCTTTGGACATCAGCTCATCTAGCTGTTCAGTTTTTTATTCGTGAAAGAAAAGTGAGAGTAAAAAAAAGTCAAAATGAACAACGCTTGCTATGTTAGCAATGGCTCCTTGCGGTATATCACGGAAAAATATAATTCAATAAAACTAGTAAGAGGTGATTACATTTATAAACGTGACAACGGCAAGTTTCCAAGAACCACATGGTACTGCACGTTCCCAAGGTGCAAAGCCAAAGTGATAACGAATAGGGGAATTTTTGAGGCTGCGGTTCCTCAGGGAATACATTTGCATCCTACTCAAGAAACGGAAATTCAATGCTTGGAATCGATTGGCAAAATGATTTCCAGAGTCCAAAATGAACTCCTTGTTCCTGTTTCCAAAATATACAGGTAAGCCTTAATTACTTCGGCCGTTTAAAAGTTTATGCCATAACTCGATGTATTTAAAATACAACAAAAAGAAAAAAAACTCGATGAATTTAAAATACAACAAAAAGAAACAATCTCAAGAAATCCCAAATCTCAAATATTAGCTTTTCTTAACAAGAATTAGTAGTTGCTCCTAGGCTGTTCAAATCCCCACTGACTCTTCGTTTCCGAGACGCTTGGGATAAAAACCCAAGCGACGCTCCATTCGTTCTGCTCTCCTCTCTCCCCTCTCTAGTTCCCAGAAGAAAAAGCCAAAAACTCACCAGATGTTCCATCTTAAGGAGGAACGGGAGTGGACACCTGCAAGCTGTCAAATGTCACCCTCGACCAGAAAAATATGACAGGGTGGTCGAGAGGGGGGGGGGGGGTGACCAGCGCCATGACAGTCCCCCTGACGTTGTCCAATGTACTCATTGGACCAGGAGTAAAAGAATGAAAGAAAATTGGGAAGGGTGTGATGGGGCATGCATGCCATGAACTCTGCCACCGAGAGGAAAACTTGAAGGTTACAAAGTCCGAGTCAAAAGGGTCGAAGACGCCGAAAATAATAGGGTAGTAGAGAAGAAAAAGAGAGAAGAAGGAAAATATTAGAAAAACAACGGGATGACTGAAGCTCCGAAACAAGGGAGCAGAAAATGAGGTCATTGAATAATATTCTTAGAGATAGTGATGAAGAGGATCATTGGAAAATTGAGAGTCGGAAGTTTATCATCCCTTTGTACTGGAACGATGGAATATCCGCAGGAATTTGGAGATCCAGCAATTCTAGTAGCGCCTGAGGTTGCTGCGTTGGATTTGTAATTTAAGGTAATGCACTGAAATTAAAAGTGTTACAGCAAGCGTATGCCAGAATATAATACAGAACACGGGAAGCGCGGCTGGACAAAGGAGACCTGTGTGTTGTAGAGCCGGTTGATTTCAGTAGAGTCTTCGATAGTTGCCTGGCTCGAACGTGCGCCGTCGCTGCTCCGGACGCGGTTTGGGAGGGTGGACGGAGTAGCCCTATTGCTTGTGTGCGTTGATTTGTAGCGAATTAGCAGCCTGATTAATGTGAAACTGAGAATAAGTTAGACTTATGCTGTTGTGCTGTGCTTTTTAGGTGGTGGGACCGGGTTTGGAAGACGGAGAAATGGCTGCAGCGTACCGAAATCGTGTGAGGAAGGTGGTAAGTACAATTGGATGGAAGTACTAGTAAATATATTAGGACGCTGAGAAAATGGATGAATGTCTAATTGTAAACTGTTTCAGGTGAAGAAACCTGAAAACTGGAGAAAGGTCTTAAAGAGAGAAATTCAGCGTCGGAAGAAGAAGCCAGGGAAGAAAAGTCTTCGCTTCGCGTGCCCGTTTGTCGCTTGTGGTCGTCTGTTCACCGTGTATCCCAAGTTGGCCGATCATCTGTTGGGTCATCAGCCCATGTTGGAGCGTCTAGAGGCAAAAAGGCAGCAGGAATTGCAGGTCAGGGCCCAAAACCGCCAGCGGGAGCTGCAGCCCTACGTCCCTCTGGAGAGAGTGGATGAGAATGCTACTCAAGGCTCCCAAGCTCATCGTGGATCCCCTGCTGAAGCTCCAGGCCCCATTCAACGTCAAGACTCCATTCATCGTCAAGGCTTTACTCATCGTCAGGATTCTACTCAATATCGAGGCTCTGAATCGAGTTTGAATTCTGGCTCAAGGTCTGCTTCTACTACTGTATCAAAGTCTGCATCGACGACCGGTTCGAAGTCTACCACCACGTGTGGCTCGAAGTCTTCTACTACTAGCCCAAAGGCTGCCCTAACTGCTGCCTGTAAGTCTGGCTCCGCGCTTGGAACTGCTCCTAGTTCTGGCTTTACTCATCATAAGGGCTCGACTTCTGGCTCTGCTGCTCGTAAGGGCTCAACCTCTGGATCTGCTACGCGTAAGGGCTCAAATTCTGGTTCTACTCAGCGTAAGGGCTCAACTTCTGGCTCTGCTCGTCATAAGGGCTCAGCTTCTGGCTCTACTCATCATAAGGACTCAGCTTCTGGCTCTACTCATCATAAGGACTCAGCTTCTGGCTCTACTCATCATAAGGACTCGACTTCTGGCTCTACTCGTAAGGGCTAAAATTCTGGCTCTCCTCAGCATAAGGGCTTAACTTCTTGTCCGATTTCAGGTCCACCAATCTCGATGTCAATCGCTGGGAGGAGAAATTCGGAAGCAGACGAACAGCCTGGATGCTCCAATTCTTTTAACTCTACTGGTCGGCGAAAGTCAGAAGCGGAAAAACGGACAACCTCACCCGAATACAAGCATCCGGATAATTTGTTCGTTTGATATCTTGAACTTCTAAAGAGGGAACAGGCAAGTGTCTCAACTCCTAAATTTCAACATTATGGTGCCTTCATCATTGCGCAGATTAACAGGCAGTTTTCGCATGCGAATTCCAGCCGGATTAATTATTTTTTGCAATCGTTATTGCTTTGTAGCTAGGCCGTCACAGCAGCAGTCCGACCATGCAATGCGAAAAGTTTTCTTTTGACTAATTTTATTGAAACAATAAAAAGCATGAACTACCGCTACAAATTAGATTAGATTAGATTAGCTCTAAAGAGGAAATGGTCAAAAGTTTTCAGCCAATTTTAGGTAATTTTTAGGTTTATTCAACTCAGCACGCTGTCCGGAGCACTAACAAAAGATTGCGCAGGTAAGGATCATTTTTTGCTGTTTCGCGCATGGAAGATGGAGTGGCATGTAGGTACAAAAGGAAAGTTGGGTGCTGAGTTGAGTAAAGTTAAACCACAGTTAAAATTCACTTCTGACTTCAGACCGTTCCCTCTTAATAAACTAATCAAATTTTTTTTCGCGAGATAGAAAATTACTAATTTGTTATTCAACTGATTTAATTAAATAATTTTGCTTTAATTTTAGATTTTTGGAACCTTAAGCAACTTAACAAACTTGTGCATGTCGCCCTACGTAATCATGGATGGGACATTCAAGGTCAATCCGACACTCTTCGCTCAACTGTACATTTTCCATGGAGAAGTATTTGGTAAAACTTTTCCCTTGCTCTTTTGTTTGTTACCAAACAAAGAACAGGCAACGTACTTCAATTTGGTTCATACAATCAAGGACATTGCTTGGCTCGTAGCTTCACTTGCTTGAGAATATGTGCAAGTTTGGAATAGGTCAAAGTTAAAAGGTTAAAACCCCGAATCAAAATTTTAAAGCTTCTGACCTTCCTTTGAGTGCTTTTCTCTTACGAGACTGCCAGTTGACACGATTGGTCAGTTTATACTTTGTCACGGGTTGGTTCGTTTGAATACTCAGTTTTTGTTCCTGGTTTGTGACGCCGATTTCTTTTCCGTAAAGTTTAAATGGCTCTTAGAAGGTGGGTTGACTGATAAGAAATGTAATCCTAATTTAATGATCCTGCGATGTGACGCATTAAAAATTTTAGCAACATGATTCTCAAATATTCGGCGATGAATTTTATTGAGCAATATACATTTATTAAATTCAGCTTCTGAACCTCAAGAATTTCCGCATTCTGTTGCTCAGCCTTAAGCGTCAAATCGAATTCTCTTTCCTGAATCTCCAAGCTACAAAACATTTTTCAGGCATTTGCTAGGTTAATTTCAGTCAAAATCTAACCATCTATTAGCTCATTCCTCTGCATTGGAAAAGAAAAACACGATTTTCTAGAAGTCTAAAATGATTCTGTTGCCCCTCACCTTCTTAATATTAGGTAAGAAAAATAACCATAAGTTCAGGAATACCTTAAAATAGTGAAACCCAATTTTTTTATTCAACTCTCAGAAATATCCAAAACTTCTGCATCCGAAGAGTATTTCCTCAGCCCAATTCTTCATCACGCCGAGGAACTGAACGTGATCCCCGTTTTTCGCAAATGTCTCAAGGACGCTGGAGTTCCATCAACAGTTTTCTTCGAGCTAGATTTCTCCTCCCCTGAATACAACTTCCTCAACCAAGCAAGGAATCTTCGGAAGGCAAAAGTTTACCCACCTGGCTATTACCTCCCATCCACTTCCGCCCATGTCGTTGCAGGGGTCCGATGTGGTTTAAAATCAAAATTCCGTACCATCCCAAATAGTGGGGGTCACTCGTATGAGTCCATCAGCTGGGGAGATAACTCAACCTTCGTCATGGACTTCCGTCGGATGAACTCGATCTCAGTAGTTGGAAATGGGCCGGATGCAACGGCAGCAGTTGAGCCAGGGGCACTGCTTGGACAAGTTACTGCCTACCTCTGGGCTAATGGGCGCTACGGCTTTCCTTACGGGATCTGTCAAACTGTGGGAATGGGGGGTCATGCCCTGGGAGGGGGTAATGGATGGTTTTCTCCCATGTTTGGACTCACGCTGGACAATGTACTGGAAGTAGAAATGGTGGACGGGAGAGGTAACCTCGTCATAGCCAACAGCGTCAAAAACCCAGACTTGTACTGGGCTATCCGTGGAGTTGGGTCAGGGTACATTGGGATTGTGACGAAATTCAAGGTCAAGTTATTTCAAGCCCACAGATTTCAAATTACTTACGTCAATTTGAATTACCCTGTGAAAGACTTCAGCATCGTTTTGGATGCCCACAAACGATTCGGTAGATGGGCAAAGCAAAACATTCCATCGATTTCACCCATCATCAATGTTGCCAATGGTAATTTAAATGCACAAGATCTACTAATCTTGAACAGTTGAAATACTAACAAGTGTTGCAGACAACTGGAGAGGGGTCGAAAAAAAGTATGAGGGAACAAACTAACGTTGATTTAAAAAAAAGCCACGCTAGCACGTGACATTATACCCTGTTAGATTTTTTGAAAATTCATTTATACCATCTCTGAACCTTATATCACACAAATTTTCCAAAAACAAATTTTTCGAAATTCGCTTTCTTTGACTTTAGAGGTCACCAAAGCTTACGCTGATCATTATATGACCTCTGGCGGCCATGCTGTGGTATAAAAAGGCGAATTGTGGTATATTTTTAGACGTAGCTAATTTTGGTTGACGTATCACCTGACTCGACCGGTGAGGTTAGCTGACTGACCTTTGCTGACCTCTAAAGGTCAAAGTTAAGCTTTCGAAAACTTTCATATGGAAAAGTTGTAAGGTATGGTTCAGAAATGCTACACATGAATTTTCAAAAACGTCTAACGGAAAGCGTGTGAGGATTCCTCGACGAACACGAGACTTCTTCTATCTCATTTCTAAAACATAATCTTTAATTTTCGTCTAGCCTTTTCTTTTCCGAAAACAAAAGATTTGAAATGAACACTTGGCATGCGCTTAAGTTTGGTGGGAAATGGCGGGTTTAACAAAATCACATTTGTGCTCTGGTTTTTTTTCAGACAAGGCCTCACAATTTTCATCCATTCTTCCGGGCATCCAAGTCTTAATAATGCATGCTTACGATCCAGTCTACCAATCAGTGGGGAACACATCTGCACTCCAAGCAATTGACGAAATTTTCCCAACGGCTACGTCAAAGTCCGTAAGCCTTCTCAATTATTTGCAGTTCATGTTTCTTGCGAGCGACGCCCCTGTTACTTCCCCACCGCTGCCCCTCAGCAACACGCTGCCAACAGAAACGGATATCTTGGTATACCTCCGCCTCCTACAAAAGGATAATGCAGTCCCAAGCTACTTCAAGGCAAAATCTATCTTCATCAAGGAGGACGCCGTATTACCACCAGCTTCACTTCAAATGGCCAAGCTTCAAGAAGTCATGAACGAAATTCCTCTCAACGTTTGGCTTCAAATTAATGTGGAGTGGGGAGAAATTCAGAATTTTTCTAGCAACGCCATGGCTTATGTCCATAGGGATGTTGATTTCAACATGGCCATGGCCTATGGGGGATCCGCGGAGCCGGCAGCCGTTGCTGAAGGAATGAAATGGTTGTACAAATTCTACTTCACAGCCCGCTTCCTAGATAGTGGAGAGACGTATCAAAATTTTGTTGACTTTGACTTAGAAGATCACTTTTGGAGGAATTATAAGGGAAATCTAGGAAGACTTCTTACTGCAAAGAGAGACTGGGATCCCCAAGATTACTTTAAAAATCCATTATCAATTCCTATTCTTTGAGTAGGCTGAACTGTTGTATCTTTATTATCAAATTATCACTTAACTTGATTTTTATATTGACATTGTTTCATTTTGAAAATACTAATCTTCAACAATTAAAATGAGGAAGTAAGAAAAATAGGGTCAAGTCACCTGATTGTGATCACGTCACCTGATGGTGATCACCCGCTTTTCACCTATTTAAAAGCGGTTTTCTAGAAAATTAAAATACGGAACCTTTAGTCAAGGGACGAAACTAACTGATGGTGATCACCCGTTTTTCACCTATTTAAAAGCGGTTTTCTAGAAAATTAAAATACGGAACCTTTAGTCAAGGGACGAAACTAACGGTTCCGTATTTTCACTTTCCAGAAAACCGCTTGTAAATAGGTGAAAAACGGGTGATCACCATCAGGTGACGTGATCACAATCAGGTGACTTGACCCTATGTAAAAAACGCTTCTAAAAACATGGAACTCAAATGATGGGAATTTGTTGGATTGAATTCGCCTTGTGCAGATTTGTCCAATATCGGCTGTTGCTTTGTGCGTGACCCCGGGCAAACAGGGAGAGCTAGGCCGTCTAGGCTAAAATTTCTTTCGGAAAAGTTTCGAAAGAAAAAGCTTGGTGACATTTGTCAACATCAGTGAGTCTCTAAGAGAAGGGTTAACTTGAGAATTTTTCGTCTCCCTGATTAAAGTTCTTTATGGATTCTGCTATTATATATATAGATCAAGAAATTATTTCTTTAGCTCTTCTTTTTCCTGAGGTCATTAGGCGCGGCGCTTCGAGAACATGATGCTTCCTGATATAGTAGTTTCCTTGCCCTGTAGCCTAAAGAACCTAGAAAAAAAGTTGTGATGAAAAAATGGTCCTCCTTGTTTTACCTGCTAGAGATCATGCCCAAGTTTGAAAAAGTTAAAACTCGGAATCAAAATCCTCAGCGTCTGACCTTTCTTTGAGTTCTTTGCTCTCCGAGACTGCTAGCTGTCATGATTGGTCAGTTTAAGCATACTTTGTCACGAATTTTTCCATTTGACTCCTCGCTTTTTGTTCCGGCTTCGTGATTCGTGGCGCAGTGCAATTTTAGCAATTTATGATTCCAACATATACAGCGAAGAATTTAATTGGGCAACACATTTAGTAAATTCAATTTCTGAACGGAGTTGGGATCGTTAAGAATTTCCGCATTCTGCTGCTCAGCCTATTATGGCATTTGGAGTCAAGTCGAATTCCCTTTCATTAATCCCCAAGCTCAAGCTTCAAAACTTTTCCAGGTTTAGTTTATTTTTAATTTTGAAGTGCAAAGACCCTACCCAGTCAACTTCCCACTTTTCACCCCTTTAACTTTTTTAAAACACTCAGAATCAGGATTATAAAGAACCACTTAAAAGTATTTTGAACTTTGGAAAAGGAAGGCATTAGCTAGGTGGCTTTCAGTCGAAGCCTAACTACTATTTTTCAGTTCATCATCCCTCTGCATTTGAAAAAAAAGAACACGGTTTCTTGTATTCAAAAATGATTCCATTATCCATCCTTTTTTTAACATTAGGTAAGGAAAATAATCATAAGCTCAGTTCAAAATCTTGAAATCAAAACCTCTTTAAATATTTAACACAGGAATATCCAGAATTTCTGTATCCGAAGAGTATCTGTTCAGCCCGATTCTTCATCACACAGAGGGACTAAACAAAATCCCCATTTTTCGGAAATGTCTCAAGGACGCTGGAGTTCCATCAACAGTTTTCGTCGAGCTGGATTTCTCCTCCCCTGAATACAACCTACTCAACCGACAATGGAATCTTCGGAAGGCAAAAGTTTTCCCACGTGGCTACTACGTCCCATCCACTTCCGCTCATGTCGTTGCAGGGGTCCGATGTGGTTTGAAATCAAAATTCCGTACAATCCCAAATAGTGGGGGTCACTCGTATGAGCAAATCAGTTGGGGAGATAACTCAACCTTCGTCATGGACTTCCGTCGGATGAACTCGATCTCAGTAGTTGGAAATGGGCCGGATGCAACGGCAGTAGTTGAGCCAGGGGCACTGCTTGGACAAGTTACTGCCTACCTCTGGGCCAATGGGCGCTACGGCTTTCCTTACGGGATCTGTCAAACTGTTGGAATGGGGGGTTGGGCCGGATGCAACGGCAGTAGTTGAGCCAGGGGCACTGCTTGGACAAGTTACTGCCTACCTCTGGGCCAATGGGCGCTACGGCTTTCCTTACGGGATCTGTCAAACTGTTGGAGTGGGGGGTCATGCACTGGGAGGTGGTAACGGATGGTTTTCTCCGATGTTTGGGCTCACGCTGGACAATGTACTGGAAGTAGAAATGGTGGATGGGAGAGGTAACCTCGTTATAGCCAACAGCGTCAGAAATCCAGACCTGTACTGGGCCATCCGCGGAGTTGGGCCGGGTTACATCGGGATTGTGACGAAATTCAAGATCAAGCTATTTCAAGCACACAGATTTCAAATTACTTACGTCGATTTGGAATACCCTGTGAAAGACTTCAGCGTCGTTTTGGATGCCTACAAACGATTTAGTAGATGGACGAAGCAAAACATTCCATCAATTACACCCCTCATCAATGTTGCCAGTGGTAATTTAAATACACAAGCTCTGATTCATTAACAATCGTAAGCTCTCGGCGAAAAAATAGCTTTAGGATCGGCGAGGCTATTTTGTAAAGCTAGTTTTTCGCCCAGAACCCACGATTGAAAAAATTATTTCAGACGGCTGTAGAGCGTTTGAAAAAAATTATAAGGCAACAAACTCACGTTAATGAAAAACGGGGCTTTTTAGCACCCACTGTGATGGGATTACACCTCATGGAGGTAGAGCCTGTCAGAGAAACACAGGGAGAGCCAGTACAAAGTGATGGGATAGCTCAGTCGAAGAGCACTAGCCCGGATAGTTAGGGGACCTGGGTTCGATTCCCACTCCCAGTGTCCCACTTTTACTGGTATGGGAGCCCTGGTTCCCGACACCACCGGCACCGCGGTTACTTGGGCGTTAAATAAAAGCTCAACGACCCGCCGACCCCTAAATCTGACTAACAGGGTGAAAACACAAAGCGTGGGCACATCTTATTTACGTTTTTAGTCTTAATGTTCTGAAGAACTTTTTTAAAAACTATCCTAAAAGGACCCATTCGATGTGCCTTTAGTTCCTGATCATATTCATCGCCCTTCTGCAGCACAAATATTTACATCTGATAATATTTGGCGACAATCAGTCAGCCCTATTCCCTCTTCAGTAGGGCGGCCCATGCACCCCAGCGTTAACATTAGTTTGTTAAGGCTACCTAAAGTATGAAAACGCAAAAAAACTAAAAACTATGAAAGGTTAAAAAAAGTAAAATAATACAACAGTAGACCTTTATTTCCCAAAAACAAAAGATCTGAACAGTATTTACGGCATGCGTTTAATTTTGGAATAGCGGTTTGATAAAAGCGCGATTGTGCTCTTATTAATATATACCTCTACTAATTTTTTTTCAGAGCACTGGACTTCACAGTTCCCACCCATTCCTCCTGGCATCCAAGTCATAATAATGCATGCTTACGATCCAATCTACCAACCAGTGGGGAACGCATCAACACTCGAAGCAATTGACAAAATTTTCCCAACGGCTAGGTCCAAGTCCGTCAGCCTACTCAACTATTTGCAGTTCATGGTTCTTGCGAGCTACGCCCCTGTTACTTTCCCACCGCTGCTGCCCCCAAAGAACACTCTGCCAACAGAAACGGATATGTTGGCATATCTCCGTCTCATGCAAAAGGAAAATGCAGCCCCACGCTATTTTAAGGCAAAATCTATCTTCATCAAGGACGACGCCTTATTACCACCAGCTTCATTTCAAATGGCCAAACTTCAAGAAGTCGTTAACGAAATTCCTCTCAATCTTTGGCTTCAAATTAATGTGGAGACTGGAGAGATTCAGAATTTCTCCAGCAACGCCATGGCTTATGTCCACAGGGACGTTGATTTCAACATGGCCATGCACTACGAGGGATCCGCGGAACCGGCAGTAGTTGCTGAAGGAATGAAATGGTTGTACAAATTCTACTTCACAGCCCGCTTCTTGGATAGTGGGGAGACATATCAAAATTTTGCTGACCTTGACTTAGAGGATCACTTATGGAGGAATTATAGGGGAAATTTAGGAAGACTTCTTATAGCTAAGAGAGACTGGGATCCTCAAGACTACTTTAAAAATCCACTGTCAATTCCTATTCTTTGAGTAATCTAAACTTAGCTTTTGTATCTTTGTTATCCGTTTGGCTCTTAACTGGATTGTTATATTGACATGACATACACGATTACATTTTGCAAATACTTATCTTCAATAATCAAAATAAGGAAATAAGAAAAACATATAGTAAAAGCGCTTCTAAAAAAACACGGAACCCAAACTGTGTGAATTTCCAGGAATGAATCCGGCTTGAAAAGTTTGGCTCAGCATTGGCGAGGACTGTTGCTGCGTGAATGACCCCAGGCAGATACAGAGAGCTGATTCTCATTGGAGAATTTTTCAGCCTTCAGTTCGATTGCTTTCTTGAGCAAAAAACAAAACAGAAACTCAAATAATAAAATCAAGACTGCTATCAATTCATAAATAAATTTTTTTCCAAGTTCAAATGTTCACGTTCTGGTCTGGATTCATCCTGTCATACTTTCTCCAGCTCAGTTTCCAAATTCTGAATCTGTTAGGTTTAAAAAAATGCTAGGATCTTTTTTACCCTCAAGCTTTAGCGGAGAGGGTGTAAGGATCGTAGAGAGGAGGGTGTGCCCTCCAGCCG
>JABASM010001584.1:0-13828 GCA_019776545.1 Brachystomella parvula | reverse complement strand
CTTTTGAAAAAGGGTTAAATTTTCCGTGAATTTTCAATCCTTTTTTAGGATCAAAACTCCAATCTTTGGATTGAAATATCAACTACTTGGACTTAGGAAAAAGAGGTGGTCGGATGCGGACGAGAACACGGATCTCTTTTGCTACAGGGTTTTTGGGTTTTTTCATAGAGAAGAGAGAAAAAGAAGAGAAAGGTTGAGTTTTTGCAGGAGATTTGATTTCTTCTGAATCTACTGCTGTTCGTTTGGTTCAATTTGACTTTTTGATTAATTAGCTTATTACCGAAGTGTTACCTAATTGAAGTAAACCGGACTCGGATTTTGTAACATCGGATTTTGTAACAGGTAAGTCGTTTTTCTTTAGTACTAAATTGTATGGCTGTTCCTTACATTTGCTGGGGCCTAGCATTGGGCTCAGCTGATAGGGTTGACATTGACAGGCGCTGATTCTGTGTTATGAACGCTGGTATGGAAGCAGCGAGCAGGCAGTTAACTCTATAGGAATCTACTGGACCCGTTTCTTAAAATTAACATTGTTTTCAGCATTCTGTTTCAGTTGGAAAATGTACAACGGCATTGGGCTGACAACGGCCAGGGGCTCAGGGACAAATGGCTTCGTCCAAAGGAATTTATCCGCAATCCGTAAAACAAAAGAAAAGGTTGAGGACTACCGTGACAAACCAGATGCGGCTGTAAGACCATTTGATATTGAGCTCATCGAACATGATCGACGTCGCCAGGCGGAGGTACGTACCTATGTCTAAACTCTTCAAAATTTACTTAGGTTAAAAGTATTAACATTTATTTGTACGTTCATTTGTTTGTAACAAGGTACGATGCATGCAACTCCAGGATATGCTGGAAGAGCAAGGAGTTGAAGAGGAAGAGATCACTAAAAAAGTTAATGCATTTAGAGCCAAATTGCTAGCAGACAAGAAAAGTGGGCCTGCTCGTGACAGTTTTGGTCGTCCGATGTAAGTACTGAATTTATTAGCTGATTAGACATTAGAGAATGCTTAAATCTAGTCATAGATTATTCGTAAGTAGTGGTATTGATTTCTATCTACTTCCCATGCGTACTTGGCTGTGTGTATGGGAATGAGTTAATCGATTTTTCCACCCCTGCAGTAAGAATGTGACTCCTTGTGAGATGCTGAATTATTGATTTTAGAATCCAGAGGTTCTCCTTGAGCCTCTTTGTGGTTCAGCCTCAGTCCAAATCAAGCTCCGGAGCTAATGCTAAGCTCCTTTTAGGCATTAAGAGAATCGTTTTCATTGATTCTCATTTCCGTGATTCCAATCCATTAGCGTCTATGGATTGAAAACTTTTGATAATCATTTTTTTGAAAATACGTAGGAAGTTGTGGCGTGCAGAGCGTAGAATGTAAATAGTCTTAATCTCTTCTTCGTAAATCATGTCTTCCAGTAACATGTCTTCCAATACGACGGGTGATATTAGTAGAGTAATTAANTAAATAGTCTTAATCTCTTCTTCGTAAATCATGTCTTCCAGTAACATGTCTTCCAATACGACGGGTGATATTAGTAGAGTAATTAAGCTAGATCAGGATAGCACTCTCCCACGTCAGAGTGCTCCTCAGCAGCAGCATAATAAGCATAATAGAAAAAAAGTGATCCTCCTTCCACCGCTAACTAAACATCGATTTATTTTGATTGCACCCCCACCAACACCCTGCTGCTGCTGTCGACGCAAACAATTGAAGAACAGGTTAAGCACCGTGTCAGGCCGTCTGTCTATAGTCTGAAGCCTTACTGATTTTTTTTTTTTTTTCACAGAGTGAAAGATAGTCATGAACTGTCCATGGCACAGGAGCAAAAGAATGCAAAAGCTAAACAAGCATTTGGGATCAGAGAAGATTTTGTCCCAGGATCATCTGTTAGTAGCATGAATAAGGAAAAAGTGACAGAAGAGCCTTCAGCTGAGGTAAGTTCTAAGGCTGCTAAGAGTCAGCAGTGAACTGGGTATAATCATTTTTATTTTCCAGGCACCAAAACTTCCTGAAGAGCAGCAGAAGAGAAAGAAGAAGCATAAGCGTGAACGAGATTCGTCCTCATCCTCATCCTCTTCCAGCTCTTCTTCAGATGAAGAGACAAAGCGGAAGCGCCGGAAGCGGGAGAAGAAAAAGAAATCCAAGAAATCCCACCGGCACCATCACCACAAGTGAGTGCTAGGTTTATCCAATCTGCTTTATTATCTAACAATACTATTTTCAGTTCTGTGTAACAAATTTGAGTCCTGTCAAAATTCGATTAATCCTGTGTAATTTTCTTTTTACTCTGCAAATTCGTCCATAAGGATCAGGTTACAAAATTTTCTTTTGTTGTTTGTTGGCTCACATTGGTTTAAAACTCTTACTTCATTTTAAAATTAACGTTATTAAATCCGTCATTTTTTCTCATTAATTTTGATAACCCTCTCTGGAGAAGTCATCAAGCGGAAAATCGGAAGGTAAAACAAAATGTGAACATGAAATCAAGTTTTTTTTTTCAACTACTAGTAGTTGTAAGGGATAAATTTGAATTTCAAGTTAACGTTACTATTAATTGCGTGCTTTCTATATTTGTAGAGTTTCAATTCGGCAAGCCTCGCTTAACTGAATACTGATTCTTTAATTTCTATTTTCCAGGAGAGACGATAGATCCCGGTCTCGATCCCGTGAGCGAAACAGCAATAGGTAAGCCAAAATCGGTGTAGGAACTGAGTAACTGATAGTTAATCTTTTTATTGTGAAGCGAGTGTGATTGTTGCGATGCTTCTTCATCCTCTTCATCTTCCCCTTCATCGGTTGGTTGTTTGACTCAGTATTCTATTCACACTTCTTCTGCGGATGAGGATGATGTCCTCACAGTCCAGTGCACTCAGGACCAGTCCCCCATCTGCTTCTGCCTCCCCGTTTCTTCCAGTAGCAATTGTCCAGAGGTTAAAGAGATTGAAGTCGTAGGACAGATAGAAAGGTCCCCGTCACTTACTCGCTCTCCTTCTTCATCAGTTACGTCAAGGTCACCAAGAAGTCGCTCGAGGTCGTACACCTCATCGTCAACGAGCAGGAGCAGGAGTTCGAGAGATAGCAGAAGGTCACGAGTAAGCCGACGGTCTGTGTCAGTCTCCTCCCGTTCCTCTTGTTCGTCATCATCTCGCTCGCGCTCCCCAGCATCTTCCCACCGTTCTTCTCGTTCTGCTTCTATCCCACGAAGACGCGGCTCTCCGTCTTTTCTAGATCGCCGGCGTATTACGAGGTATTAAGGGTTTTTCTATCTAATTTTTTTCTTTTCATTTGTTCCTAGGTCCCGACGCTGAGAATTTATGTTGCCGATTACGTTCATTTTTTTTCTGGCTTTTTTCCCTCTTCTTCTGGAGCCCACTGGATTTTTATGTTTTAGCATATTATTATTCGAGTTGGTTAGTTACGAGATAATTTTTTTATTAATTATTTGAGTTTCGCTGATACATAAATAAATTGAGTTATATCTTGATTTTCGCATGTAGTTTTTGTGCATGTTTTCCCTAGTTTTTGCTTGAGTAATATATTTGCTCCTAAACTAATGGCATCTAACTGATTTTCAATGACTAATTCACAGCGCGAGAAAGAGGCCCATTCCTTACAAGCGACGACCAGGATCGGAGTATGACGTTTCATCTGAAACCCCTTCAGACTCCGACCATGACTTCGAGTCCGATTGATGTGTGATTAAGAAGGGGGCTGGGATGGAACAATTGGAAGAAACTGGGATGCTTGTAATATGAGTTTCAATTTTGTGGAGTGTACTAGTCAACTGCTTATAACTGCATGTAGGAAGAATTGAATCTGAGTTTGTAACCTAGAATCTCATCTAACAATAAAATTAACATTAATTTCCGTTTTACAATGCTTCCCTGTACAAAGTTATTCCTTCGAAAAAGAGGGTTCGACCTCTTCACCAGTGCAGTCCTTGCTCAGGCTTAATGTAGAAGAATTACATTTTTCCCAGCGGCCAGGACCGTGAGGCAGTTTTTTCTTGCGGATTTCATAGTTAACTAAATTCAGAATTACCTGGCCCAGACAACTAGTGACAAAATCCATTTAAAGTATTTACGATCTTAAAAATTGCTCTAAGTAAGCTCTCGGATGAGTAGTCCTGAGCGTCCGAATCCGTGTGCAGTGTCAAAGCTTGAAAATGCTGTTCTATCAGGTTTCTATCTTCTTTCGCTTAAAGCAAAAGTGCCTCTTAAATCCATAGTTACATCTTTTTCACGGAATCCGCTCTCATTTTAATTAACTTATTTTATTTATAAAAACAAGAAAAATTTTCGCCATTTTGGTCTCATTTTGAAAACTTGAGAAATTTTCTTCCGATCCGAAGATAAAGCGTTGAGATTTCAATGACAAATCGGAGTTGGTTTTTCGGGAAGTATAGGGGAGATGTGAAATCAGCGTTTCCTCAGGGCTCCGGCCTGGAAAAAATATGGCGGTGAGCCTAGGCCTACAACGCTAATGATTAACCACGAGGAAGACTCCAGAGGAGCAGGAAGAAAGCAGTGAGACCCAGCATCTGCCACTTCCAAAATTATATTAGACTACTACCCTCCATTTAATTGCTCTTAGCTCGTCCTCTAGCCTAGAATTATAATTTTAAATAGTAACAGGCCAGATTAAAGTATACATTACCGAGGGGATAATGATGGATTCCATCTCCATGTACAATCTCATTGAGAAGTCAAAAGAAGGCAGTGCGTAGCATGTGAAAGTTTTTTGTAATTGCTAATTCACTGGTAAGGCCAACTACATACTCTACATTTACGATTGAGGCGG
Organism: Brachystomella parvula; assembly: GCA_019776545.1. NCBI lineage: Eukaryota > Metazoa > Arthropoda > Collembola > Poduromorpha > Brachystomellidae > Brachystomella > Brachystomella parvula. The sequence continues at coordinate 9,020 of JABASM010001584.1, read as the reverse complement.
CGAGAGGAAAGTGTTACAAATCCAATTTAAATCTCAAAGTATATAAGTCAAATTAAATACTCTTTCTCATTCCTTAATTTTTTTTAAAGTTTGGAAAAGAAAGATTATTTTCTCAATTCTCATTGGTGTAAAGTTTTCCTCTAACTCCTCCCCGTTCCTACCATGAGCGTCTGTCGTAAGGCCTTTCCAGTCGTCTACCATTCGCTGGAGCAAGTTCTTACAACCCTTACCACCTCCGAGGTAAAATTTCATTGAATTTCAGAATGTTCCTGAAATATTTTGTACGTGTTCCTGTCATGGCTCAACAGGTCGGAAATACAAGAGAAGTACTGCAGTTACTCAAGATTGGTGCGGCAAGTGGGATCCTAGATGCTTTTAATAATCCACGTCCCAAGCAGCTCTCTGTTGTCAAGCCCAAATTACCGTTTATTGTTGTCGAAGGCCTAGACGGAAGTGGTAAAGCTGCTGGAGGAAGCGTAGCATGACTTTGGATTGATGACAAATATCGTTATTTGTGTCTTGTTTCAGGTAAAACGAAGGTGAGTACGTTTTTATCAGAGAAGTTGGATATGGATCTGATGCGTACGCCGCCTGATGGGAAGAAAGGGATAAAGCACTTGAAGGAGTACTTTGACTCTCAACCTGAGCCTATCAAAAGAGCCTACTACTCCTTTGGGAACTATCTGGCAGCTGAAGAGGTCTCACGCTCTAAATTTACCAAAGGAATTGTTATGGACAGATACTGGCATTCCACAGCTGCCTATGCACTGGCCCACCAGCTCTCCTCCCATTCTCCAACCAGCGAAACAAAGCTCCAGGACTACGAGTGGCCAAGTGATCTTCTCCGTCCAGATCTGGTGCTTTTCCTCGTCGTTTCTGAGGAAGTACGGAGATATCGACACGCCTTCCGAAACACGACTAATACTAAGGAAGAGCAGCTACTCGCTAGCAATGGAATTTTTAGGCAGAAGTAAGCCCTGGAAAAGTTATAAAAAATCAAACTAATTATTTTACCGTTCTCTCGTTTTTCTTTTCAGCTTAATTGACAGTTACCTTCAAATTAAGGGCGTATCACTGGTTGAGTTTGATGCAAATGAAGATATTGAAGTGGTGATGGCCAAAGCCCATGACAAAGTAAGCGGAATGTTTCCTAATCTATTTGAGACGGGAAAAAACTTGCACAAAACTTCTAATTAAATATTAATTATTTCGTCATTTTAATTAAAGTAACTAACTCGTCAGTTGCAAAGTACACTAAATAAGTCGTTAGTATAGTTAGGTAGTACTAGTAGTAAAAATTGACTGAATGAGAATTTGAGGACGTTTTGTTCACCTCTGACATTTAAAAAATTGAATTTCGTAATTATAATAATACAAGGGGTAGTCAAGACTTGAACTTAATTCTGAAATTTTAAAAAGAGGGACACTGACTTGAGAACTATCCTTGACTCCTCCCTTGACTCTGCTTCATTGATTGTCCTCGTTAGTAGACGTTGATCTTTTGCTTGATTGGCGTTCGACCTTAAGAATAAAAGAGAAAATGAAGTAGTAATACTTGAATGGAGTAACGTTTCCGGTCAACAACTTACACATGTGGCAAGTAGTAAGAGCTTTTGAGCATTTTTCACAGGCCCCGTGTCCACAGAGAAATATGACATTTTTCTTTCGCTCCATACAGATAGAACAGCAATATGTATCTTCAATTTCTGCAAATTTCTTCTCTAAATATTTGAGTCGGTCTGCATTGGGGTTGGTCGATGGGGCAGGAGGCTTAACAGCGGAAGATGATGTCGATGGACCTACTACTCTCCCACTCTTACTGAGCTTTCGTTCAACCGACTCCTTGCAGGTAACGCACTTTTTAATTCGGATACTACATTCCTCGCAGACAAGACCTGAATAATTTCCCAAATTGTTTTGATAGTGAAATAAAATGGGTATCAAGCTCAGCATGAGTTACTTACGATGTCCACAAGGTTCAAATGTAACAAAGTCTGTAACTTCTGAACACATGAGACACTCCCCTCGCCAGGAGGCTGGGACGGGAGGTGGAGGACAAATTGAGAGAGGCGGACCACCAGATGCAGAAGGAATTGCCAAACAGTTGGCCTGACTTTGCAAAAGTCCATCCCCAGCCTCATCTGCACGTGCCGGAGATCTCAATCTAAAACCAAAACAAACTTCATTCGAACTGCCTTTCTTGGATTAAAAGGTTACATTGTATACATGTTTCTCTCACATTGGTTTAGCAGAGTAAAATGAAAGCATGGTTCTAAGACGGTCACTGCGCACGAGATCCAATGATGTTACTCCTCGACGATTGGTTTTCGTACTCAAGTCCGCCCCAGCAGAAACTAGGAAACAACATACAGCGGTTGGCCCCAATTCTTCATCCTCCAGATCCCAGCCACAACTCAAAAGATGAGTCCATATCTGCAGACAGAACTTTTTTAATCTGAGGACAGTGTACCTAATTGACTAAAGGAGAGCTTACTGCTGCGATTTGTGGAGCATTTTCAGTTTTTCGTAGCTCAATAGCGGTGACTGGGTTGAGAAGCTGCCCAACACTATTTCCTTGCGGCTCCCCTGGGGAGTCAAAATGCTTCGTGAGCATAACATGGAGCGGGGTTTCGGCATCTTCATCCTCTGGCGACAGAGCTGCACCCTGAGCAACTAGATACTCAACTAATGAACAATATCCCTGAGAAACTGCCAAATGAAGAGGTGTTTGCTTCCTGTTATTCCGAATTTCGATATCAGCTTGGCCTTCCTCCACAAGGGCTTTAGTGACGCCGTAGTGCCCATTTAGACAGCTAGAAATTCATATCCCATTGGTAATACAACTCCCCATAATTTTATAGTTGTTGAGTAACTCACGCCAAGTGGAGAGCGCTGAATCCGTCGTCTTTTTTAACATCAACAAGCTGCCGAGCTTTGCTGAGTAGTCTTTCAACAGCACTGAAAAAAATTAGACGGTTAGTGAAAAATGGTCAAGGAAAATAATTTTATGAGTCTTACTAGTGGTTCCCCTTGAGTGCGGCATGGTGCCTGAAAAATAAATAAGTCGATCCAATTAAATAATGATGATGAAAAATAAAACCAGATTGGACACATGCGCTGAAGGCTGAACTTACATTACATTGAAGCCTCGATTATTTTTAAGCGTAAAATCTACTCCTGGTGTATTGATCAAGCAGTCTATGATCTCATGGTTGTCTTTGCCGATTGCATCATGTAGCGGCGTGTCAGCGAAGTTATCCTGAATCCAAAACAATCAAGAGAAAGCTTTTGAGAAATGAATTATAGATTATATTGCTAACCTGTATGTTAACATTGCACTTATACTTGAGCAAGGTTTTCACACAGTCCAAATATTGTTTGTTCACACTGAAATTGAAGAAAGCAATAAGATTACTAATGACAGGCTGTAATCAACTGAAGCAGTAATACGGAGTTACTTACGCTACATGCAAAGCACTGCACTGCCCTCGATTAATTGCGTTAACTAGGGCTCCGGCCTTAAGGAGTAACTCCATCACCAGTGGCTGATTTCCGAAAGCGGCAAAATCTAAAAGTGAATACGACCGTCATTCTCAGTACTCGGTTGAAATAGAATATTTCAACTTACGCAGTGCGTTGTCACCGTCATCATCTGGAATTTCAAGGTTAGCTCCATTGGCGATTAGTAGAACAACTAAGTCCAGATGCCCTTGGTGCGCTGCCACTTGTAGTGGCGTCTTCCCACTACTCTTGTGATTAATTCGCTCTTTCATTTTCGGAAGCATTTTCTTTACAGTCTCCAGTCTTCCCTGAGCTGCTTCTCGAACAAATCTCTCCACAGTAACAGCAGAGTTGTCGAGCGACAATTCTCCAAGTAGCTGTGGAAGCATTGCACTCATTGGATCCTGACCTGTTACACAAAAGACTGAAGAACCAGGGACCAAGATAAAATTGGCTTTGGCTTACTAATGGTCTCTTCTCTCCGATTCGCATTTGCATACATGGAGTTGTTTGACTCAAATCGATCAGAAGGAACCAGTCGCACTGCCAGTGGGTTCATTGTAAAGACTGAATTCTGGTGAAAATTAATTCTAAGATCATTGTCTCCGTAAATTTTTATAATCGTCCCAGTTTTGCCCATAAGGTCCTTCATGTTGTCTACCCATTCACTGCAGGAATTAAAAAGTTAGCTTGTGACTTTCATTTGCGAAGGCTGAATTACCCGTGGCCTCTTTGCAACTCCTTGAGTCGATTTATATTGATTGACGGGTCGACTTGGACCGTGTCACCAATTGAGAAAGACGTAACTTTAGTGAGGGCTGCTCCGTTAAAAGTCCATCGTATACCAGATTCAAATTCAACGCGAATGTCATTTTTGTCAGTAACACGATGCAAAGTGCCCACCTTTCCCGCAAACTGTCCACAAACGAGCATTGGAAAAATTTCAGGTGAGGCTTATTTGATCACCAGTGGTGGAATGCTAGTTAACCACTATTAAGCGGAACCGAAAGAAAAAGCTTGTTCATTACCTCTAACATCCTCGGATTCCAACCACCATGTCCCTCTTGCATTTCTTTAAGACGACTTATATCCGACAGAACTTGAACTTTGTCACCGACATTGAAAGAATGAGATAGACCTCGGCTATTCAGCCCAGCTTTTGGAAGACCAGATGCAGAGCCGCCAGACCGAGACGAAGTGGACGCTGGCATTCCTGTTAATTCAAACACTTTTAGTTAGGAAGGAATGAGCAAGAATAATAATCAATTAATCAACATACCCAGCACAGGCAGGTGGCTGACATACAAACAAAAAAAGAAAATCGATAAAATAGGTCAGAATTAAAGCTTAATTGGTTCAAATTCAGACAGAATCTCACCTCACATAGTAAGATCCAGCGGAAGAAGCCTGGACGCACTTCAGGTCGACTTTACCTTTTCAAATTATTTTTTGTTTAAAATTAAAGTCTAAAATCCTTCGTAAATACTTCGTATTTACCTTTGTGCCCAAGCCGATATACATTAGTTGACCCGTTGCTCCAAATCACGTTAGCCACTAGGATAAACAAACAAAATTATTTCCTATGAGAAAAGAAATGCCGAAAACAATGAAAGCCACATACTACTTACCGGAACGGCCAGATTCTTTCTCCCAGCCTCTGGTGTCAATCACTCTTCCGATTTTACCTAAATGACGAAACGGTGAGGCAATCATTACAGTAGCTTTTAGTTTTGTCTTTACCTTCTCCTCCGTCTTGGTTTCCCCAATCCCACTGCACACAGAATAAAATTATTAGTTCCGCTTGTTTAAAAACTTATTGTTAGCAGTGTCACTTACATCACAACCACGCACAACCCTTGCTGAAATTCAAAACAGAATAATGTAACAGCCTGGTATTTTTTAACAGTATCATTGGCTTGACAATAGACGAAGAAAATTTTTTCTAACCTCCTGCAAATATTCCTTTCGAAACTATTTTTGGGGAGTTGATCCTTGCCTCTACGTCGACGCTGATGAGCAAAAATGAATTTCAGGTTATTCAGGGGAAGCTTTTACTTTAATTATTTGGCGTTTCAAAATTCAGATTTATCTTACGGAAATGAGGTAGGCGTATCAAATCTTCGGAACGGGTGACTCAGATCGTGATGTTCATTATTATAGCAACTGCTACAGAGGTCATAATCAAAGCACCTTGAGCATTTGTAAAGTATCCCGCTCACACCATGATCCTTGCAACCATCGCAAATTACGTTAGGATGACGCACTCCGCAGGGTGCATTGTCAAAGACACGGAGGTCGAAAGCATCTTGATAGCCTATCCGGTAGTTTGTGCGAGAACCCATATCCCATTGGACGACCACTGTTTTATCTGGGGAGGAAGTCGAACCACTTCGGCCAATTTCTACGACGGTACCTACGTGACCTTCCCCTCCATCCTGTTGCCCCCATTTCCAGTCTGGACCTGCAGAAGAAGAAGGAAACGTTTTTACTTCTCCTTGGTGGCTTTAAACTCAAGAAAAATGATACGGGGCTTCGCTGCTCAAAATTATAGATAATAGCCTTTTTCTCAAAAATTCCTTGTTTTTTTAACCATATTTTTAAAGCCTACTCACCCCGAACGACACGAACTCCGACATCATGCATATTTGTGCTCCAGTCAGCTATAAAATAACGCAATTTACTAACGTATTAATTAGTTAAAACCTAAGTAGACTGCTGGCAACTTGAGAATGTGTATTACCTGGTCCTTAATTATGAGAAGGAAAAGTTATGAGAAACAAAAGCAAGGAGACTACTAAAGATACACAATGACTGATTAAGAGAGAGATATCGATATGGAGGAGCTATAGGAGATTATCAGCTGTTTCAGTGGTTATTGAAGTTATTGCTTCCGAGCCCTCATTACAGCACGGTAGAGCTTCAGATTCGTCTACTGAACTTGAAAAATTGTGATACTGGGGGTAGTAATTCTTGTGCCCCTGAACCTGACCCCGATTCTCTGTCCAGACACAACAAATTCTCTTTCCCCTGAAAGTGAAAGGAGGAAGAGAAGGGGAGAAGAGAAGACAGAAGATCCTCGAAGAAAAGAAAAGGATGAAGGCTTTCTCCTGGCGACTGACTGAAAACATCTCGCAGCTGGGGGATTCCGCATGCCCCACTTAATTACCCAACGCATGACTCCAAAACCAGCTCAATAAAATTCTAAAACTCGGAAGCATTCCATCAAGATCAAGCAAAATGTCCGCTGGAATCAGCTGTAAATTCTACAACCAGAAACCAAGATTGCTTTTTTTTTATTCTAATGGAAATGGGGATAGATGACAAGAAAGCTTGGGAATTCTCTTTAACACACTCTCTGTCTTCCGGGTCTTGTCAGACTATACCTCTAAAGAAGTCATTTTTAATTCTATACATTTCAATTTTTCACTTCCGGTAGAAGCAGCTCAAGAGGCTTAGGGCTTCTTTACTGCCTCTTTTTTCATCTAACCAAACTGATCAGATTTTGATTTGATTTTTACTAATCAGTATTTTTACATCGAATTGAAGTTGATTGCAGTTAGGTGTGACTACTGATAACAGAAATCAGAAAAGCAGCAGATCGAGATCCTAAATTCAGTAAGGTATTCAACTATAGTTGAGGTTGAGAATTAAAGCCTAATAGGGGTGACTTCTCACTTCTCATCCTCTTGAAGCTTTTTCTGGTTCAGGTCAGTAACTGCTTTTTAGTAAAGCAGTATTTTCCTATGGGTAAAATGGAGACGCTTCCGGCAACCTTGGAACTGCAGGAGAAGGAATTCCTGTCACTGCAGGAGAAGAAATTCCAGGAGCTGGAAGCAGAAAGCGAGTGTATTGTACCAATAAAATGTTCGGAAATGCACAAAATGATTGACTTCCGCATGCTCACGCGTTTAAGAATGTCAGAGAAAGAGGAAACTTACATTGCCAGAAGGCTGGGTCGAGAAAGCCAAAGTTTGGCCTGGAACCCTGCATCTTTTGGTACTGGAAAAGTTACGGCAGTTGTGAGGTAAATTCTTTTTTGAGTGGCTCAGAATCTTGTTGCTTTAATTAAGACTGGTGGAATAATAGGTTCAAAGTAAATCGCCCGTTGAACATTGAAAGTTTTGGATTCTTTGGGCCGTTTGAGAATGGAACCCATGGAAAATATCATATTGACATTTCACTCCTCACAGAGGACTTTATGGAGCTTGCTGGAACAAGTACGCTGACGCCTGTCATCCACGATTCCGAAATCTTCCATGTCAAGTTTGAAGAAGGGGTCCCTATCCTACCTTGTATTTGGTACATGGCAAAATTCTCTATCTTGGTAAGTCATAAAACAACGAAATCTACCATGGGTGTCTAGAATTCCTTGATTTTCTTTTCCAAGGGACCTCCCACGAGTCAGAGTCAGAAAGTTCTTTCAGTAGCCAATATCCGATGCGGTGACTTTGGAGATACAAGGTTCTATTTTGAAATGCCAGATTCAAATCAGTTACCGGAAATAGGATTTAGCCTCAGAGTATAAGTTACCATGCGATATTATTCAAACTACACTTTTAGATATCATTTTAAAACGTGTAAAGGACAGTGATAAGTAAATCAAATCTGTAAGAGTTAGTCAATTGGTCATGAAGTAAATTTTCATTCGGTCCTGCGTCATCTCTGTTTTATTTTTATTACCAAAAAATCCTTACATAGAAAATGCCATGTCGGCTGAATAAGTGTGCACTCAGACGTCCTGAGCTACGAATGGATTTGAAATTTGCTCCATGCCGTCGGATGGGCAGACAAGGATTACCGATGTACCGCGGCATACGACAAGGCCAAGAGGGCGGCGGTCATCTGTCAATTTCATCGGATCATCAGGATCTAAAACGAGAATAGTTAATTAACGGATTGGTAATCTTGTCTCTTGTGTAGGTTCTCCATCCTCATCACCGCCTAGAGCCTTACCTCTAAGAAATTCCACAGTGTCGTCGAGAACCAAATTTAAAAGGGGATCAAATCCCTTCAGAACTCCCATAGCCTCCCGACCTCCAGCGAATTTGACTCTAATAGTTTTCTCCAAATACCCACTGAGATCAACAATAGATTCCTTTCGCTTCTTATCCCTGTCTTTGGAGTCACCACCTCCAGAGGATGCCATTCTGTACTGAGAACACAAATCTAAGAATATACCTCCTTCTTCCCCTCAAATTAAAATGTAGAATCTTTTGCTTTACCTCAGTATCTTTTCTCAGCAGCGATCTCCCCTATTCCAATTCCCAAAGCGCCTCGGTGTCAAATCAAAAGAGACTCTTTCACAGGCCTAACAATTAATGAACCGTGCTGTATAACGATGCATTCAATGAATGAATTTAATTTTACTACGAGCAGTCCTAGTGCGTTGTCTCGTCAATTCTGGCTCCCCAAATCCACGGTTTACCGCCCTTTTGGTTTAAAACCAGCCGAGGCTCATGAGGCGGCGCCTTTATGGGCAAAAAACATGACGCATTGCCCAAGTTAGCGGATGTGGGCAT
>JABASM010001583.1:0-13832 GCA_019776545.1 Brachystomella parvula | reverse complement strand
CACCCGTAAGCTCATATCCAACACGGTTATTGGGGTAGACGTCCTCGTCAAAGGCGATGTACCGGAAAATCTCTGTATCCTTCTTCGCCGTTTCATTGATTGTCAAGTGAAGATTTCGTACGTTCTTTGGGAGCTTTGGAAGTGAATCGTCCAAATCTAAAATTAAAAGAAAAAATAAATAAAACTGAAAATAATTTTTATATTTTTTACTAGCAAGGAACGTTCATAACTTTTAAACTCAAAATTTTGGGATGATTTGGGAAAAGAGAAACTAGGATCCTGAAATTCGCTGAATTCACTTTTCAGTTTTTTGGTTATTTTTCTCTGTATTTTTTTTTTCAGTTTCTGGAATTTTTATGAGATTATGTCTTGTCATTGTGGTCATTAGAAAATTAGAAAATGGAATATTATGCAATTTTTCAAGATTTCTGTAAAAATAGATTTTTTAGGGATGCTCAGAAACAGGATTCCCAGGATTTTTAGAAATCGCTTCAAAGTCCATAGTTTCGAAAAAAAAGAGCAATGCGTGCAGTGAATTTATCAGTTTTTTGGAGGATTTTACTTCGCTTACCTGTGACATGGATCGTGAACCACTCGGAATTTGTTCTTGGCGGGACGCCAAGGTCCTCTACGATTACAAGCACAGCCACGCAGTCGTGTTTCTCCCTGTCTACTGGATTCTGGAGGCTCAGCATCCCAGTGTTCTCATCCAGTCGGAAATAATTCACATCCTCAAGCCTCGTGATTTTCTTCGTCCCAGATTGAGGGCACGGGTGGATTTGCTTGAGCAGTCGATAAACTAGCCGACCTTCACCATTGTCGAATGAGTCCGTGTCCGTGGCTTGGATATGAAGGACAGGGGATCCCCGGAACGCACCTTCTGACACTTCACCTCTCAGCTCATTCGCAAATACTGGTTTCCCATCATTAGGGATCGTGTTTGCAATCTTGATTTCAATGGGAGCTGTAACACTCCGATCCTTCCCGTCTTCNTTTCAATGGGAGCTGTAACACTCCGATCCTTCCCGTCTTCTACTACAGCGACGAGAGAGTAGGGAGCAGATCGTCCCCGGCCCCTCAATGGCTTCGCCACTGTTAGACCTCCGGTTTTCGAGTTTATGGCAAAGAGCCCTAGGCTTGATTCATCGCGAAGGGAGTAGTGAAGAAGCGGCAACTCGTCAGCGTCAGTGCAACGGAGATTTCCTATGGGCGTTCCTGTAGGGGAATCCTCAGGAATTAGGAATTCTTCTTTTTGAGCACAGGACGGATCATTGTCATTCACATCTGAGAAAAATAGGAAATTATTATTTTTGCTGTTAAAATTGATAGCCGAATTCCTTGGAAATGGCTTACCAGTGACCTGGATTTTGAGAGTGGCCATGGCAGTACGCTGAAATGGACCGCCGAGAGGGGTATCCAAAGCCAGGACAAAAATGGTATGGGACGCATCAGCCTCTCTGTCAATATCAGCCCCTGGTGCCACTTGGACAACCCCTGCCAGCTCATCTATACTGAAGAGATGGCTCTGTGGGCCTATTAGAGCGTATCGAATGGCTCCGTAGTTTTCTGGGTCATCGCGGTCAGAAGCTTCTACTGTCAGTATTGGGGTTGGGAACTCTGAGTTTTCAGCAATTTTTCCTCTGTATTCCTGCAAAACTAAAAGTTAACAAGAGAATTTTGAAAATCTTGGGGAAATAAAAATCTCGCATAATTGCACCCCGGCGAAGACATCGACAGCATTTCAATCACAAATTCAAAATTTTCGGGAAAGAGTTTTACAAAATTCTTGAAATTTTAAAAATATTCGAAGTTCATTGAAACTTGTAAAAGTTTCGAATTAGAGGACACATTACAGCTAAGCAGGTTAGTAAGAACTTACAAGATTTTTTAATAAACTTTTAGTTGGGTTTTTTGGAATTTTTAGACACTTAACACCTGACCTTAGTAGAAATGCTTGAAGTTTTTTGTTTTCAAAAATGTTCTTAAGAAATTGGAGATTTTTTTTCACTTGTTAGAGTTTTCTGAAATTGAAATCTTTCAAACTGAATTTTTTTTGAGATTTTGGTCAAGAGAGACAGAATGGCAGGGGAGCAGTTTCGTATAAAAAAAAAGCGCATTAAGTGCATTCATCCATAGACAAAAATATGAAATTTCTTGGGCTTAACCTACCGGTTTTGAGAACACGGGGTCGTGGTCATTAGTGTCTGTGAGCTGAATAGCCAAGTTCGCCACGGACTCCCCACCTCTTGCATCAATTGCTTTGACAGAGACAACGTAGCTCTTCTTCGTTTCGTAGTCCAGTGGGCTAATCACCCTCAGCACGTTTTCTTCAAGTCCAAACGGGTCAGCATCTTCGTCAAGCAGGGCAAATGTCACGATTTCCTCATCAGCTACATAATCCCATGCGTTGAGGGTAGCCACATTGCTACCAATGGCCATATCCTCCGGCACTGTCAAATTTATCCATGGATTTCCTGGTGTCCAGGGCTCTCCGAAGTAAGGAACGAGACGCTCGGCAGCTGTTACGTAAACTGACACCGTGGCGGTATCGTTCTGCGGGTGCTCCCCATTACGATCACCCACTTGAGCTTGGAATTCCAGGACGGCGCTCGTTTTATGCTCAAGGGGAGAGACGAGAATAACTCTACCGTATTTTGGATCGATCCTACAAAATTAAAAAAAAAATGGACTGCTTTTAGGATATTTTTTTTGTGAATTTCCGAAATTTTATATGTAATCCTAATTCTTTCAATTCATTTAGTTTTTAAATTTTAGAAAAACTATTTTCAGAAAGCAAGAAGAAATGGATTGCGCGTTACCTTAAATGTGAAAAATATTTCTCAGCATCTTCACTGCTTCCAATTGATCCTGACGAATCCCATACTTGGCAGGGGCAGAAAATGCTGTACTCCAGCTTTGCATCAGCGTCCCCATCTTCAGCGCTTAGGCTAATCACTTCCTGACCTGCCTTTGCAGATTCGCTCAAATCAACTACATAATTCGAGTCGCTGAATTTCGGTTCTTCTTCATTGACATCTGCTATGGTGATATTGAGGTGGAGCTGAGCATTCTCCGTAGGTTTTCCTTCATCTTGAACCCGAATGGTAATTGAGTACACTCGCTGTTTTGTTTCGTAGTCCAATTTGCCACCGAGGCGAAGCACGCCTGAGTTTTCTTCCATCGTGAATAAGTCCGGTTCAGGTTGAGAGTGGATGAAGTAGCGAAGCTTTGCATTTTGTCCATCAGGATCATGGGCTGCTGCTCGATATACTGATGCACCTTTTAAGGTAGTTTCAGGAATTTCCAAAGCAAAATCAGCGTAGGGAAAACTTGGCGGAATATTCTGTACAGGCTGTACGATAAGGAGAACGGATTGGTAGGCGGATTTCCCGGATTTATCCGTAGCTGTCACTGTCAGTTTGTGTTCTCCACCTTCAGACCAGCTAAAAAATTGAAAAATTTTCAATATCAGCAATTGAGTGAAAGGTTAGTTCCGCAAACGAATCTGTTCTTCAACTGTTAAATGTCTGTTTTCCAGTTTTGTTTCAATTCCCAGCCTGCGAAAAAGCATGGAAAAGTGAAAAAAATTATAATTTCAAAGAAAGTTATCTTGGTGTTTCCCTCACCAAGCCATTTCTTTCTTTTTTTTTCAGTTTTCACTGTAATTCCTTATTTTCAAGCCATCAATATTGAGCAGGTGCGAAAAAAAACATCCATTGAGTTCTCAGCTAATAAAAAGGATAAAACAGTGAAAAAATGTTTTTCAAAAATGGTGGAAAAAGATGTGTGAAATTGAAAAAAAAAACAGGGAGAAAAATTGGCTAGCTAGAAAAGTTTGCCGGATCAATTTTTCAGCGGTCAGCAAGCCGAAATCGCTAATTTTCAGGGCACCAAACCCCGGCCCTGGGAAAAAAATGTATCCGATTTAACTCTAAAGCTTTACAAATATCAAACCATGAAAGATAAATTGTGGAGAAATAAAAAAATTAAAAAATTTTTTTTTTTGAATTTTAAGAAAGTGAGGGGAGGGGAGGATGGCGGTGAGTTGGATCTGTCAAAAAATATCAAAAATCTTGGGGCATACCTGAGTGGTCTCTGTAGCTTTAATTCTCCAGAGTCAGGTACAATGTAAATCCCTGAAGAGTTCATGGAATGATCCTCAACACTGTACTCAAGCTGGTCATTCAAATCCGTGTCTGAGGCTGTAATGAAAAATGGAGGATCAAAAGAATCTGTCCCATCTGGAACAGAGCGTCGGATCGCTGTCCCTTGTGAAAAGACCGGGCTCTCGTCATTCCTTGGCAAGGTGTCCAAATAGAGAAGGGCGTAGACTTCCTCTTCAACCCCTTCCCCTGATTTGGCTCTCACAAGGAAGAAATGCAGTCTCTCCCTCTCAAAATCCAGGCACTTCTCAACCCCACATCGAATTTCTCCACTATTTTCATCCACGTCGAATTTTTCTGAACCAACACCTATGAGTGTGTACTTTACACGTGGAATTTCCTTCCCATTCTTCGCCGCTACTGTTGTTATGAGATCCCCTGGACTCACATCTTCAGGAACCGTGACACGGTAGACGGTGTTATTAAAAATCGGAAGGATTTTCGGCCCAGGAGCCACTTCCACAGGGATATTGATTTTTGAAACGAGGTGATTACGCTGGTAGGCCCCAATTTCAAGGTTAAATTTCGCCCCCGGCTCCAGAAGTGAAATATTAAGAACTTCCAGGGTAACAATTCCCTTGGACTGAATTTCTGGGTTTGAGTTCGGGGGTGAGACAAATGCAAATACATTTTCAATGGGAGAATCCAGGGTCCAGTCAAGCTGTAAGCTGAACCTCGCATGCGCAGGCTCTTCATCAACGTCTTCAACCTCTACACTGAAATCTGGGAATGTCCAGCCCTCATCCGGCTTATACGGAATTTTAAGTACGTGGGGGTACTCCGGTGGGTCAAATGAGGGTAAATTGTCATCGAGGTCCTGGACAAGGGTGGCCAGTCCCACACGCGTTACGAGCGTAGGCTCCGTATCTTCTGCGTTCAGTGGAAACTCACGTGCTTCGAGCGTGAGCTCATAAACTCCAAGATTTTCTCTAATAAATTCTTCTTCCGCATCTAGTATATTTTCGGATGTTTCAACAATGGCCGAGAAAGTTCCGTTGAAAGGGTCACGCTTAATGTTGCTCAGTCGGAAGTAGTCGTTGTTGGCGTCGTCGAGTAGTTTGATCTGAAGGTCCCTAGGGTTTCCCGTATCCCCATCCTGGACGTAAATCTCACCAACTCGTGTCCCAGGTACAGAGTTTTCTTTCACTTTGAAAACGTATGGGCCGCCTATAAATCGGGGTGACTGATCTTGAACGTCAAGGACGCTGATTGCGACGAGTGAGTTGACGCTGCTATTTCCGTCAGTCGCGGTGAGGACGAGAGCGAAGGACGTTTGCTGCTCGTAATCCAGGGGGCGGATGAGCGTAATTATTCCTATGTAATTTCCTTCCCCGATCGCTTCAGCTGTGACACTGAAATATTCACAGGCCAAAGGAGATTTCTCATTGTTGCAGCTGAGCTTAATTTCAGCATTTGCTCCAAAATCCTCGTCTGTGATGACAATGGAGGAGAAGACGGTCGTACCAGCGGCCGTTCGTTCTGAAACCTTGAAGTTGTAGGGCGTGTTCTCAAAAATCGGTGGATTGTCGTTCACGTCCGTGACGAGGATTTCACGGCGGAGTGACACTGTGGAGGGCTCACCGCCGTGTCCATCATCTAAAACATCAAAATTAAAAGCTTTAATCAATTCCTCATGAGTAGATAAGTGCCCAATTTTGTAGCTGTGAATTAGGATATTTACCTGTGAGACTAATTATGACGTCAACGGAAGCCTCATTCTCACGATCAAGCGCTGAAAAGGAAAACAATAGATTTTTTATGAGGAAATAAAGGATTTTTGAATTGGGAAAGAAATAATTACCTTTGACGAGTGAAATATCACCCGTTTTCTTATTCACACGGAAATACTCTCCACTGATGCTGTAAGTTAGTTCACCATTTTCTGGGTCAGCGCCTTTTAACCTGCGTGTTAATGTAAATCACTCTTAATTTCAGAACCAAAATTAGAATATTGAAAATTTGAGAAAGCTGAAATTGTATGAAGGGAGTGGGGGCATGGGGATCAAAATTCTGTTGAATTTTCAATTTACCTGTATATGACAGATCCAACCGGCGTATCTTCAGCTACTGAAAATCTAGATAAATCACCACCACTGAGAAAAAGCGGTGGACGATTTGGTCCAGCCTGATTAAATTGGGCAACTACAGAGGAAATCGTGATTAAACTTAAGAATAGGGTCAGAAATGGAAATCCGAGTTCCTTAATTTCCACCCTCATCGTTGCCTCCGAAACTAAAGACAGAATCTCCAGTCCAAAATGATTGGGTGGGTCCGTGGCTTTCTTATGTCATGGTTATGGCTGTTGACAGTTCTTTTACGTAACAATGAGAAATATGGGGAACTGAATTTTGGTAAATGTGAATCTAACGGTGTCCTGAATGTAATTGACCTCTGGGCACATCTTCATTCAAAAGAAGAAGTCCGAGGATGCATCCCAAAATCTCATGATAAGCCTAAGGGGGTGGAGGATGCGGAGCGTGTAGAAAAAGAACCTGAAAGAGGGCTCAAAAAGTATATTCCACACCTGTTGGGGTTAGGGCAGGTGAGTTTCTGCATTGTTGATTTATTGTTGCATTTCTACTCATGTAAACGCCCCACAAGGCTTCATTTATGGTACTTCAATTTGCAGACAGTGCCATAAATAAGTTGCAAACGATTCCTAATTTCACTGGATGCAATTTTAGTTTTTTCAAAAGTTACAGACGACTCTTTCAGCCATTTTATAAAATTTTTATAGAATTTAACATGTAAAAACAATAGCTCCTTGAAGGGAGCAGCCTTGAAAAAATTGGATTTTTGCATACAAATTGAAACACCTATACCGGACCGCTAGAATGGAGAAACGTTGAGAACGCAAGCATTTCTGAATAATCCACGGTATACAGAAGAATCATTTTTCTGGGTTCCGAAAAAGTTTTTTCTTGGAAATTCAATTTTACGTCGGAACTGAAGTTCCAGGATTCAATTTTAAATTCAGCTTTCAGTGGGATTTTCAGGCACTGCATACAAGGCAGTGCTGATTGATTTCCAGGAACAAGTATGACAGATTTCTAACGGATGATTATATAAAATCCGCACAACAAGTAATTGGCATCGAGACCCTCAAAACTTCATCCTAAAATTTTTTCGTTAATTTTTCTGAACTCAGCGCTAAAAATGCTTTCGGGAAGTGCCCTTGTCGTAAGCTTGCGGAACTTATAAGAATTAATCATTCAAACCAGAGGACCTCCAAAATGGGGTTCTGGACGACAGAAATATTAAAGTTGCGAACCCAAAAACTCGGTTCCCAGTTCAACTAATGTCTGAAACCTGTTGATTATCCTCATAATACGAAGCTCATTTAAAATCATTTGAGAAAAAATGGCTGAAGTTTACTTGGAACTTGTTTCTTTGTTTGCGTTTTTCCGTCCTCTGAAAGTGCGAATCAGGCACAGCCACTAACAAAAATGTCGTACACAGATTCTGCGCAGCCGGGCATGAATTCTTTTAGCCGAAACGTGGTTCCTATTCGTAATAATGCTGCTACCGGTGCAAAAAAGCGAAGTCTGCTGGGAATTTATTTGTTTCCTGGCGATTTCTGGAAGAATACAAGCGTAAAAGCAATGGCAAGGCTAGAGGGACGCTCGTTAAAGACTATTTTCTTCCACATTCACCGGTTTCCTGATGACATTGCGGTTTCTGCACTCTCAATACGCCTTTCCAAGACTTTCTTAATTTTTTCAGGGAATATGCTTTCCCGAACATGCCGCTAAAAAATTAAAAAGCTTCCAAGGAAACAGGTTTTTTTGATGACTTGTCCAACACCAATAATTATTAAGACATGCTTTGGTTTGGCTTCCGAATTCTTACAAGTTGCGCAAGCACAGAATATAACTCTGGCACTTCCTGAAAGAATTTTTAGCGCTTAGTTCAGAAAAATTAACGAAAAAATTTTAGGATGAAGTTTTGAGGGTCTCGCGGCCCAATTTCTTCTTGTGGGGATTGTATAGAATTACTCGCATTCCTCACCTGGTCGATCGTTACTGTTTTTGTAGACTAATAATTTTATTGTTGAACGGACTTTTTGAACACATGAATTTGTGGGGCGTTAAATTTGGGGTTCTGCATTACTGCTCCCATACTCGGTCAGGAAGAAATGAACATGGAGTCTCTCGCTGACCAAGAATCAATCCAGTGTCCTTCGTAGCCTCCCCAAAGGTCCTTCCAGCGCTATGATATTTATAGGCTGGGATATGCCCGGAGTATCCTGGTATCATAGGCTCATCACAAAAGTACAACCTAAAAGGAGACCGCAAGTCACAAGCCGAAACAAGCCCCCAGAATCTGGGGGCCAAGATACTTGATTTTAAATCTGGGGCCCAGATTTAAAGTAAAGAAATACTTCTTACTTAAAGATCTTTTACAACAGTTGAAAATTAAGTGAAGGGTTGTTTTGCGGTCTTACATTTTCCCTCGTGGTCCAGATAAGGGGGATGGGAGGTAGCTGTAGTTTGAGCTGCTCTGGTATGTCACTCGGGGAGTCGACCAGTCCACACACCAACAAGTGGTTGGTCTACAGGAAAACTTTTTTTAGTTCAGAATTTTGTTAATTCTAAACTTAATACAACTATCGTACCGAGGGAAGGACCCGCAAAAATTGCTAAATGGCGGCTTCAATTTACAAGGGCAGGCGTCAGGTGTTGTGATTGGACCGTATGCTCTTACAGCACATGAGAATGGAGGATAGTACCCGGAACAGCAAGTCATTTTCTACGGAGGCTGATCTTTGATAATACGAATTTGGCTTCTCAAATTTGGCTCTCCGAATTTGGCTGACTAGAAATTTAAAGAATAAATTTTGAGGATTTTTTTTACCTACTTCAAAAATTGCTAATTTCTCATCGAAAAAAAAATCAGCGTTGGAGTTGTTGATTATTCTTAACCCCTTAGTTGTCAAAGTGCTGAATGCAAGGCTTCTATAAATAGAATTCCAGGCTAAATAAATAAAATAGTGGACATTTTTTGGTGAATTTTTTATTCGGAAGCTAGGGTTAGGAGTGAGTTAAAATGAGCTACTGCTGCTGTGCAGGCTGCTGCATGGAAGGTAACACCAAATCCCTGATTGAAATTCCCTTCTGACTTCCTGCCTTTTTTTCTAGAACAAGAGCCAGGGATTCTTTCAGGCCCGGACCGTGAATTGCCAGGGGTGGACGACACGCTAACTACTTTATTTTACAATGAGCTCCACCAGAAGAAAATCCCATTGGCCGGTGTTGCTTTACGATACAATGAGAAGGAGTTTACGTTCAATAACCTCCAGTACTTGTCTACAATGCTCGCCAACCACCTCAAGGTCCGAATCGGCCCAAAGTTCGTTACAAAGAACCCTGACGATGACCTTGTGATTTCCCTCTGCCTCCCACCCTCCGAAAAATTTATTATCACTGTCTTTGCCATTTTGAAAGTAGGCGGGACGTATTTACCCATCGATCCAAATTACCCTAGGAATGTCTTATTCCAAATTCTCAAAAACTTCCGTCCAATCATGGTTATCCATGATGGGAAGCATCCCCTCCCTAAAGAAGAACCACCTATTTCGGAACCCCTCTTCATCTCACTGGACGAACTTTGGGATGGAATGCTCAAAACCACCCCAAATGGGGTTGACACCTTCCAAAGTCTGAAGGATGACAAAATGGTGGAAATACTTGAGATGACCTCGACTACGAGAGCAAATGAACGACCAGCTGTCATAATTCACACCACAGGTGCGAATTCCACTCCTATTTTTTGCAGTTTTGCAGAATAATCTCTTTTGCTTCTGACAGGGGAATGGTTGAAACGATTCCAACCCTGTAATTCCGCGATATCGGTAGGCTTTTTTTTCGAAGTGTTGAAAAACGAATATTCTGAACTTGCATTTTTAATTTTCGCAGATGTTTAGCCTGACTCAGTTTCCGGCTCATATCTGGAAATCATTATTTTGGGAGATTTTGCTTGTAAAAGTTGATATTACTGTATGATTAATCAGCGTTTTTTGGAAACCGGAAAAAGTGCGTTATGCACATAGTACAGCTTATTAATAGCGCGAGCTATTTATGCGTTTACTGATTTTAGTCTGTCCGTCCGGCCGTCCGTCCGGCCGTCCGTCCGGCCGTCCGTAGGTGATCGAAAATCTCATCAATGGATGATCGGATTGACATGATTTTTGGTGCCTGTGGGCTTATGGTGCATATGGGCTTATCGTGCATAAAATATGTGCTTATGGTGCATATGTGCTCATATACACCCGGTTCACTCGGTATACCCGGTACACTCGCGCTATTTCGTACATCCGTTTGTACGGTTTATTTAAGATCAGTTTCCCACCGTAAAGGAATCCAAATCAATCTGATTCCCTTCCTCTAATCTTAGCTCAGCTCGTCATTAAACTAATCGGAGTAACAAAATTAGTTTTTAAATATTTTTAGATTTCTTTCCTCCATTTCTTCAAATTTTTAAAATTCATTAGGGCAGGATGGTATGCTAACAAGGGGATTGCAACGGTTTTGTGGCTGAGAAGCACGTCACGAACCTATTCTGCTCTGAAGAAGAAAAAAAATCAGAGTGAAGCTGGTGGGGTTCTGATGCTTAAGTCCGCTGCAGTCCCACCGTAAGCATTCCCACCAGAAGCCTCATTGCGTGGTTGCTCTGATGACTGTCACGAGTTGAAAAATGCTAAATTCAATCAGTAATTCGTATAATGACCCCTTGAACTTTCCTCTTCAGCAGTGTAACTGAATTACGGTTTTCGATAAAAAAATTACCCTTTTCGAAACATTTAAGCTATCCAAGATTGTCACACTCATAAGCCACAAATCTGATCTTCCAGTTAATTTTGGTTAAATTATAGAATATTCTTCAAGCGGCGTTAGTCCCAGTTCCAAAGCTATTAATTTTCACTAGACTCTCTTTTCTTCCAACTTCCTAATCCACAAAATCCGACAAAATTTCAGCGTTAAATAGTTCCTTCATTAAAACGTATATTAAAAAAAATTTATTTTATGACTAGGGCTTCACCGCATCCCGCGCGGAGTACGGATATCCCACGCATCAATCATCAACCGAATTTCATGGACATGGAAAAACGTGCCTTTTAAGAAGAAGGGATCCTGCTGCCTTAGCGTCCCACTCACCTTCGTAGAATCTCTCCACCAAATCTTTGCTCCACTACTCAAAGGCGTCACCCTGAGCATCTACGACTCTCCCGACGTTAACCACATGGCACGTTTCATTGAGAAGTTGGAAAAGGACGCAGTCACGCAAATCAGCCTCACGACTGTCGTCCTTGGAAGATTTCTAAACGAGTGCCGAGTTTTCGGTCGTGATGAAGCGAGGATGAAACTGAAGCTAGTCAAGTTCGTCGCTTGCCAAGGAGAGGTGATAACCTTTGAGCTGGCGAGAAAGTTCTTTGACACCTTTCCAGCAGATGGGAAGACGCTGGCGACGATGTACGGCTACTCCGAGCTCTCTGGTGACGTGATCTGCCAGAGATTCAGGAGCATGAATGATGTGAAGAAATACATGGTGGCTGGGCATATTGTTCTCGGAGAGGTCTTGGACAACTCGAAAGTCTACATTATGAATCCAAATCATGAGCTCGCTGTGAAACTTGAGCAAGGCCAGGTCTGCGTTGGTGGGACATCGCTTGCCATGGGATATGTGAATAAAAAATCCGAGGAGCCTTCCTCCTTCATCAACAATCCATACGACTCTGCCCAGAAATTCTCAAGGCTGTTCTTAACAGGGGATTTCGGAAGATTTGTCATTTGTGGGGATGGAAGATTTCGACTTCTGCTCGAGGGGAGGGGTGACTCTTTCCTTCGTCATAATGGCTACGAGTTCGTCATTGGAGATATTAAGGAAATCCTCAAGGAGCATCCTGGAGTGGAGCATGTCAATATTTTCATTTTTCATGCTGGAAAAGCCGATCAGGTAAATTATAACCTGTCCTGAACCCACCTGGCGATAGTAATTGTTTCAGAATCTTTGCAGCAAACATCCTCGTCTGTATTGCCTTCCTTTTTTAAAAAAATGGGGAGGGGAATTCCTGCCTAATTTCTAATTTTTTTTAAATACCCGACTTCTCCGACCCAAAAACCTCCTGATCTCTGCTGCAGAATTTCATAAACTCAGTCGCCTCCGAATGAAGCGCAGATTTTGAGATTGATTTTTAGAGGAGATTTTTGGTGCGGAGATTTTCGATCAGCGAAGATTTTGCGAGCGAAGATGATTTTGCAGCGGAGGTTCTTGGACAAAAAATGATTTTTGGAACGGTGATAATTCTGGGACTCTTTTTGTTTTGTTTGGAAATTCATATTGCAATTAAATTAAAACTGAACAATGATTTTTGAAGAGATAAATTCTGCAATGGTTTTACGAGCGAAAATTCTGTGCGACTGTAAGAATTTTAAACTTTCGGAAAACGAGTTAAATTGTGCCACATACCTATCATAGTGCACAGTTTTTGATGATAATTTCCTTGCTTTTTAGCCTGGCGTTTAAGCGCGTTTTCATGGTTTTTCAGGCAATACTGACTTTCGTTCTTCCAAAGCCAGACTTCATGACAAAGGTAACAAATGCTTCAGTTCAGGAATACCTACAGAAAAACATCCCGTCCTTCATGATACCAACAGTTCGGGTAGTCCAAAGTTTCCCAGTACTCGGGAGTGGGCGCCTGGATAGGCATCTCCTCCTCAAAGAATACTTGGAAGACAGGGAAAGCGGTGAGTCTGGATTCCCTCCTTTTAATTTCTTCAACTTCCCTATGATTTTCCGGATGATTTACTTTCAAATTCCAGGGTTTGACGACTGGGGAAAACTCAAGATTAAAAATCGTGAAGCAGTTGAAGCAGGGAAAATTTTACTGGAAGCACTTTACAAGTTCTGCTCGATTCCAGTGAAAATCTCTATCAAGGCACTCCATTCCTCATTTTTTGCCCTTGGCGGAAATTCTTGCAATACTATCGTCCTCATTCTTCACTTAAATAAAAAAGGATTCCCAATTAGTAATTTTAAAAATCCAGGTGACAGTGTCATATTCTTAATTATAATTTTTGGTATCCTTGCGCAGCCATTCAAGACTTCATCGGGGCAGAGACGCTCGAGGATTTGATCAACTTAATGGAAAATAGGAGGACGCTTCAAAAATTTCGTAAATCGAATAAAGTAAGCAAACCTGAAGAGGTGATTTCAGTCCCAGAGCTGGTACCGATTAATCTTGCGGTGGATGCGAGGGCTATGCAATTATACAGTAGCAAACACATGGAAGCAAAACACCAAAAAGACGCCATTCAGTAAGTTCGAATTTTTCGGAAAAACTTGATTCTGTATCCCGAAGTTGTGGTGAGATTCATATGTTTCTCAGTAATTCTTAAGCTAATCTAAGTTGAGTAATGCTTAGTTTGTCTAAATCTACCTGGAAATAGTTTCTAGAGGTACCTTAATGCTAAATCTGAAACCGCCTTGGAGCTTTTTGCCTGCCATAAAAATAAAAATTTGCTACCAGAATTGCTTACCAGTACCCCTCACCCTTCACCCATATTCATTTAAAATTAAAGCATTCAATTTCATTTGAAGCCAAATTAAATTATTTCTTAAGGTAGTTTCAGTTTTGTCTCAAGTCCCATTAAAGTCCCCCCCCCCCCTTTT
>JABASM010001582.1:0-13837 GCA_019776545.1 Brachystomella parvula | reverse complement strand
TAAACTACGTTGGGGACCAATGATAAGAGGCTGTAGGACTAAAAGTGAGAATCTCACTTTTACGATTTGCATTGAGTTAAATGGGCGGTGAGGCCGGACGTCCGGACGAACGGACATTGCATTCGCGCTATTAATAAACCGTGACAACACGTATGTATGGAATAGCGCGAGTATTTCTGACGTTTTTTGTAATTTTTATGTATTTCCGACGTTTTTTGTAATTTTTATGTATTTCTGACGTTTTCTGTAGTTTTTATGTATTTCTGACGTTTTCTCAGGGTGTTTTAAGCACTGTTGTTCCGTTCGTTAACCAGGTGATGACACTATCGATTTTTGTTTGGGAGAAAATTAGGGAATAAAGTGGGACAACTCTGGCAAAATCCGTTTTTTTCAGAAATTTTTTCCCCGAATTTTTCTCAAAATTTCATGCAGTAACATGAGCATTTGACCTTCTTATGAATTGTAGGAAATGCGATTCTGAAGCGATAGACACCAAAATCGTCGAATTCGGTCAAGTACTTCTCGACTTAATTACGATTAATTAAACCGACAAAATCGACAATTCAATTAATCGTAATTAAGTCGAGAAGTACTTTACCGAATTCGACGATTTTGGTGTCTATCGCTTCAGAATCGCATTTACTACAATTCATAAGCAAGTCAAAATCATGTTACCGGCAGAAATTTTGAGAAAAATTTGGGGAAAAAATTTCTAAAAAAAACGGATTTTGCCAGAGTTGTCTCACTTTTTTCCCTAATTTTCTCCCAAACAAAAATCGCTAGTGTCATCACCCGGTTAACGAACGGAACAACAGTGCTTAAAACACCCTGCGTTTTCTGTAATTTTTATGTATTTCTGACGTTTTTTGTAATTTTTATGTATTTCTGACGTTTGTTATAATTTTTATGTTTTCCGGTGTATACGGGGGTATACCGGGTGTAACTTTCTAACTAGATATTTATTAGTGAACAACTAGTGACCCTAAAGAACTCTCATACCAAAAATCAACT
Source organism: Brachystomella parvula (assembly GCA_019776545.1). Classification (NCBI taxonomy): domain Eukaryota; kingdom Metazoa; phylum Arthropoda; class Collembola; order Poduromorpha; family Brachystomellidae; genus Brachystomella; species Brachystomella parvula. Next base: position 12,826 of record JABASM010001582.1, on the reverse strand, counting down.
GAATCCGATTAACCGTTGCTGAGATCCACGTGCTCGGACGTCCGGCCGGACGGACATTGCATTCGCATGAATAGCGCTCGCGCTATTAATAATTCCAACAAACTAGGTGTACATATTGAATTTTTTGTGTTTAATTGTCCTTCCTCATCAGTTATGACATCTTGAAAATCCGGTTCTGTCAATAGAAAATAAAAGGCAGTAGTATACGTGCATTACCCAAATTATTGTGAAATGCTTGCTACAACAAGTGCGATTTGATCAAAACTTTTTGGATGCAGTACAGTAGAAAGATTCGTGCTACGCTCTCACTCGTCAATAAAAATGGCGAATTCGAATTTTTCCTGGATATTTCTGATTATCAGCTCAGTAGTCCAAATTATCTATTCTGCGGATCCTAATTTAAATCTTTCGGTATCTGAGAGGAATGCACTGAATGAAGTAAGATTTTATTTCTATACACGAAACTAAAAGGAAATGACTAATGCTTGATTCATCTTGTCCGAAACTTATTAAAATACTGTTTATTATGGCCCTAGTTCAAAGTTGCTGTGGATAAGTCACTCTATTTGGATTACCATCATAAAGACATTTACCTCGTCAATTGGCTCCGAAGTAAGGGATATCTTTTATTTTTTGCCTTCGTTCGAATTTGTGGCTTTTGAACTACTATCCACCGACGAAGTCAGCATGCGCTTCTACCCAATCTGTCCAGTTTTGGTTATTGTGTACAACTTGCTGATTAGGGGTGCCCGTTTGGTAACTTCAGAGCAAAGATCCAACCAGATTTTAATGATCCAGTATAAATTCAGATTATTTCAAAATCCGATAACTCACTCAGTCGAGCCAAAACAGGAGTCCATCCAGTCCAGATAACTCGATTGGACTGAAAAAACGCATTCGATTTTGGATAGGGTTCGTGTACTTACGAAACAAGCAATTTTCCCCTAAATTATTTTTTCTCTTTCGAATTCGGAAATCAAAATTCGAGCAAGAATACTTTCAAAGGACAACGGCTCGGTACGGTAAAATAAGTGTGCAAAATCGGCTTGAAATTCATCCGAAGTTCAAATTTTGCAGAATGACAGTTTAGAACATTATCTTTCAGTTGACGCGTAAAATTTTATCTTTGACCCCAAAAAAGTTTTCCGAGGTCAACATCAGCTTTAGGGCTTGTGAGGTATGCCAGGAAAGCTCATTAGGCATTGCGTTTGATTTGCTTCGTCGGTGTGGTTTTGTGCAGATTGATCATTGACTTGTTTTAAAGATAAGCAGTTCAGCGTGCCCAAAGCCAAAGCTGCCTTGGAAAACGTACGTCTAATTTTTCATTTAATTTCCTTCGAACATTCGTAGAGCTGACTTGAAATAAAATAAAATAAGGAAATTTATTTTATTTGTATGTCAAAGAGTTTAAGAATTCGGCGTGAGAAGAATATCGACAACGTTCTGAATGAAGAGGAAATGATTGAGTGGCACAAGTCCTACCCTGCAACATTTGGTGCTGCAATTGACAGACATGGGCGTCCTGCCTACCAAGTAGCCTTTGCAAACTGGGATATTAGAAGAGCCATGCTTGCTGGAAAGCGAGATACGCTGAGTCGATACGTTTTCTTTATTTTTGAATCCATCACTTCTGTTGCACGCTTTCGGAATGTCTCCAACTTCATTTTCTTGGCGGACATGAACAACTATGAGCTGAGAAAGCACTCCTGTTTGGCATGTAAGGAAAGCTTGTCCCATATGGAAATATTTATTTTTGCGTCACTAAAATAATCTCGGGTTGATTCTAGGTATACCATACTACGTTGACCTGGTGACGACGTATGAGCGGCACTACCCAAATACTGCACACAGGATTATTGCTATCAATTGTGAGCCTATAAGAATTACGCTGTTTTTCCAATCCTATAGCGTGTAACTTAATTTCCATTTTGAAGGTCCAAGAATATTTGAAACTGTCTCGAGCATAATGCTCCCTCTAATGAGCGAAGAAACCCAGAGAGTGTACAAGGTGAGAAAAGCGATGGTTAGCGGTGGGAGTGTCAGCGGGATGCGTTGAAGATTACTTTTTGTTAAGAGGGTTTTGATTTACATCTAACCAGTAACACTACCTCTCCCTGCCGCCTTCCAATTCCTGTGAGTCAGACGCCATCTTAAAGGGCATAATTCGTAGTTAATTTACCAAAACGAATTAGCTGCCAATGGTTTGATTCGATCGAGATATCGATTTTTGAGCAAAACTGTAGGAATATGCGGTTTTCGGCAAATTTGCTTTAAAAATCTCCCGAAACTCCTAAAAAATAGTTATGCAGGAATTGAGAGGGATGCGTATGTAAACGTTTAAGCGGAAATACAATTTTCATATGCTATTTGTAAGACAGTTTTCTCTGTGGAAAAACCCCCAAAACCATTAAATTGCCTGACAAGTATGAACATCTACAAAAAAAGTTTAAAGCACACATTTTTTCTAACACGAGGAACATTTGAGCAACAGAAAATCCTCAAAAAAATCACAATTCGCCCTATCTCTCGCGAAGCAGAATTGAATTGTACTGGGGTTAAAAACTGTCCTGGTTGTGGTCTGTCTACAAGCCCCGACTTAAACCAAGCGTATCGTATCATACCTGCGTAGCGTCAGTTCGAAAACTGAAAATGGATCAACGATTGAAGTTTAAGAATGTTTTCTCTGAAAAAGGTCCACTGACTCTAAGCAATGCTTGATCAAATAAACGACGTGCAATCTGCTTCCATGTTCGGATAAATCCCACATCCAGCGGCTGAAGTTTTGCTGTAGCTCCAGCAGGAATTTGCTCTAGTTGAAATCTAGCACCCCGTGGAACAACCGCTGGATGTGGGATTCTTCCGATCATGGAAGCAGTTTGCCCGTCGTTTATTAATAGCGCGAGCTATTCATGCATTTCTCTGCGTTAGTCTGTCCGGGCGGCCGTCCGGCCGTCCGTCCTTCCTCGATGACTTTTCTCAGCAACCGCTCAACCGATTCACTTTTGTGTGAGAGCTCCTTAGGGTCCCGGATTCTGTGTCAAGAAATTTTATAGCGATCGGTGAAGTTTTAAAAATTTTCGATTTTTAGCACAAATGTGCTTATGGGGCTTATGTGTATTTCTGTACCCGGTACACCCGGTATACCGCCTTATACACCCAGTACGGCCCGTATACACCCGGTACGACCCCATATACACCCAGTACACCATATAATTCATAAAAATTACACAAAATGTCCGAAATTCATAAAAATTAGATAAAATGTCCAAAATCCATAAAAATTACAGAAAATGTCCAAAATTTATAAAAATTACAGGAAATGCCCAAAATTCAAAAAAAGTACAGAAAATGTCCAAAATTCATAAAAATTACGGAAAATGCCCAAAATTTATAAAAATTACAGAAAACGTCCGAAATTGATTGTCAGAAAATGTCCAAAATTATGCTCGCGCTATTACGTACACCGGTGTTTGCACTGTTTATTCTCATTATGTTTGTTGAAAGATTTTGATTTGAATTATTTATCGAGCATGTTCTCCCACGCTAGAAGTTAGTCTACTCACGCCCGTCCGCCTCAGAAACTCAAGCCTTACAAACGGCTCACTGTTCGCTCGATTGGCCCTACATGCAGTTTGAAGGCACGCCACAGACGCATGCGCTGTGTGGGTACGGCTTTTTGCTTTTCACCATAAGATTGCCCTAGACCGGTCATTTGTTCATATAACGGGTGATCAATAAAGAAAGCTGCAACCGTAAATTGCCGTTAAAATGCCTTAAGCTCATTTTTTCTGCAAATTTCAAAGACACCATCGTATTTCACGCTAAATTTTACGTTAAATAGGCTGCTCTGTTAATTCACTTTGAGAAATATCCTGCGTTCCTGCTCGATTGAACCCAGAGGCCTCCAAAACCGCTTTGGACGCTTTATTAGAAAAACCTGCCGGAGCAGAAATTCAGCATATGAATTTCTGCTCCGGCAGATTTTTCTCATAAGGCGTCCAAAGTGGTTTTGGAGACCTCTGGGTTCAATCGAGCCCAAACTGAATTGACCGGGGACCCTATCTAACGTAAAATTTAGCGTAGAATACGATGGTGTCTTTGAAATTAGCAAAAAGAATGAACCTGAGGCATTTAAACGGCAATTCACGGTTGTAGCTTTCTTTATTGATCACCCGTTATCTGCATCATGATTTTGCTGGTTATGGTAAGTTAACGCGGGAATTTTTGGGTAAAATAGCGAGCAAAGGGAGGGTTCAGGAAAATCTTTGGATAATTTCTAGTGTGGGACGGTAGGTGTCTTCTCCGCTAAGCACACGTATCACGTCACGCATGCGCCGCACACCATAATTTTGAGATGGTGCTTTTTGTTTAAAAAGCGCGCTTCTCACCCTTCAGGTTTTTACACGGATTCAAATTACTTCATGCTCATTAGAAATAGCCTATTCGCAGTTAAAAATCCTAAACTTCGTCCAAAGTTGGTTCATCTGATTACACCAGTCTTACTGTTAATCTGAAACCAGCAAACAGAATTCTCCTCGTTATTCTTCAGTGGAATTCTAAAGCTTTTTCTGACTAATTTTTTAAATTTCAGATTTGGGGTTTGGATAAATCCGAATGGCAGAAGTATCTGCTTGAACTTTTTGAGGCCAAAGAATTAACTGGACAATACGGAGGAACCAAGAGAAAATTTTAAATTCTCGTAGTCTTAATCACGGTTTGTAAAAAATAAAAAAAGACAAAATATATAAAAACAGGGAAGCAACGAATTTTATAAATTTTTTGCTTTTGATTACTGGTCAGCAAAACTTACGGATGGAAAGTTCTAAAGTTAGTACATGATGTCAACCTGTTATTAAAATGACTTCTTACCCTGACGCAGGTAGAATATTTTTGCATACTGGGAATTCAGAATCATACACAAAAACATGATAATTGGCATTGGAGTATTATTGACGAAGCGATGTTGTCATACTGCATAATTAACATAAGAAGACCATAACTCCTAATGTCATTCCAACTTTTTTCACTCCTCGAGTTCCCAACAAGGCCAGCACCTTATAAATTGTGGACACTTCCACGGACGCTCCTTCAGTCATATCCAATTAGTCACAATGGTGTCTACTACAGGAATCCTGATTTTGGTTGCAGGGACATTTTGCGTCTCCACAGCTGAAAGATTGTACAACGCTCCGTCCCTCGATAGGAACAGCCGCCCCACCGGTACTTACGCTGATGCAGTGAACAATAATAGGCGTGGGAACGCACCGCCACCGACCCCAGGACCACCTACTAGAACCACAGTACGTCAAGGAACTCCTGAATTTTTACCTCAAAATTTGACATTCATCGTCTCTGTTAGGTAAAAAATTTGAAGCAAAAATTTCAATGAAACCGCTTCGAATTTATTGCATTACTGATTTCTTGGTACGGTTTCCGTTTTACGGAGTATTATTTTTTTTTTGTTTCCGAAAAATTAGGAATTTGAAGAGCAATTCCGTTGACCCTGTTGTGAAAGTGTCCAAGAACACAGGAAAGGGTGGAGTCTATGAAACCCTTGGGAAAACAGAAGCACTCGATAACAATGGTAACCCCGACTTCAACCATGTATTTTCTATCATCTGGAAAAAAGGAACTCAGCAAGTAATTTATTTTTTTGAATTTTAAAATCTTTGTTTTTACTTCTTTCTCTTGTGTATATTAATCATGTTTTATTTTCGACAGAAATTAAAAGTGGAAGTTCGTGACGTTGATAACTTCCGCCGTGATGACCCATTGGGTCAAGTTGAGTTCACACTGGACGACTACGTGACTAGAGGAGAAAAGCTGAACCTCACTCTTCAAAATGGAACTGGAAGCGTTTTAGTTCAAAAAACTACGCCTGTCAAATTTCGACTTTACGCCAGGTGATTATTACTTTTCGATTCTGCGAGATTGCACCAATTCTCATTCCGAAATTTTTTGCAGAGGTCTTGCGAATGCAGATACCCTTGGTCACTCTGATCCTTACGTAGAGGCCTACTGGAGTAAGGGAAGCAATGGCAAGAAGATCAAATTCGCTACGTCTAAAGTCATCGATGACAGTAAGTAGTGATTCCGACATTTGGATCTTTTTCATCAGCTGAAAATTAAAATAAAATTATATTTGCTAATTTTTAGCTGAAAATCCTGACTGGAATGAAACATTCGAATTCGCGAATTACATCAAAGGGAGTGACCAGGTAAATCAAATTTTTTCCCCACCTTCACCTTGACTGCACTAATTACAATGTACAACTTTTTTTTTGAAGTGGTGGACGTTCAAGGTTTACGACAAAGACCCAACCGGTTCTGATGACTTAGGAGAGGTAAGGTTTCTAAGCAAATAATAAAAATAATTTTCGTATAATTTTCCTAATTTTCTTTTTGTTTCGGAAAATTAGGCCTTAGTTGAAATTGACCCGTTCACATTGAAGAGAGCTACAAAAATGGTGACGGTTGGAAAGAAGGGAAATGCCAAATTAGCCATTACGCCTGCCTAAATTTCTCAGAAGAAAAATGAAATAAAACCACGAAAGTTCTTAAGAGGGAAAATTTTAACAAAGACTGAGAGGCCCTTTACCTCTTACCTTGCCTCTTTACCTTGTGCTTAGCGATAGTTTGCAAGCGCTTCAGCGGATTTTTACCAAGCGATGTTTGGAATTGGTGGCCCGAGAGCCATGGCCCGTGCGGGAGAGCCATGGCCCGTACGAGAGAGCCATGGGAGGGTTATGGGTGGGCCATGGGCGGAGTGGGACCTTCTTCACAATTTCGTAAATTCTGCAAAAAGTTTTCAAGTAAAAAGTATTTTTCGAAATTTGAAAATTGTTAATTTTTTACCTGAATTGTTAATTTTTTTAACAAATTTTTTAATTTCATAAAAAAAAAATTAATTAAAAAATTTTTATATTCGAAAAAAAATTAATTAAAGTATTTTTGAATTTCGAAAAAGGTTTATTTCGAAAAATTCTTAAAATTTAAAATCTTGAGTCTAGAAAAAGCATTGGCCCATGGCCCATGGATTTCGTTGAACTCTGACACAAGCCGTGACCTTAGTCAAAAGTTCTCCCCTTAATGTAGACTAACCCCATGGTGGATACGCTGCCCGTTTTCGAGCCCATTGTAGAACACTATCCCATCCTATGATTGAAATGCACCCTCCTTATAGTAGAGCCCATGGTAGAACACACACTGGGCCATAACCCTCCCATGGCTCTCCCGTACGGGCTATGGCTCGGGCCATGGCTCTGGGGCCATGGCCTCAAGGCCCCCAATTCCAAACATCGTTTACCAAGCTTGGCTAAGATGTTTGAGACACTTTGTTTGTAAGGCTTGGTATTTACCAGACCCCGTATCACATGATTTCCGCCTCCAGAGTGTTTCAAGAGGCCTGTTTTAAAGCTTCAAATCGTATAGGTTTTAACTGGTTCAAGCGGTTTTTTTAAACTTAGCATGTTTATTTTCGACCCGTGTCTCGTAAGATACAGTTCTCTTACCGGAACTTTTTTCTCTGAGGTTTCGCCGTGAAAACGTTTAGCTTCTTCGGACCAAACCCCAAACCAGGCTTTCCTTCTCCTAACATCAGGTCGGCAAAACTTCGTGTTTGCCCTCTTGCTATCACCACCACCAGCTTGCCTAAAAAATTCTCTGCGAGTGTGCAGTAGCTAAGGTAAGCAAACTTCTAGTAACTGACTATCCAAACTAGCAAAACATAGGAATTAGTACTATGTTGGTTACCTGACGCCGCTGGCATTCCGTTAGCTTTGCTTCAGATTCAGATTCCCTTATAGGAACGGCGGTGTGTATGATCCTGCTGTATCCTCACATTAAAGCGGTCACGTAGAATCCAAAAATATAGAGAGATAAAACCTTTCTTGGCGATCTGCATCGTGCGCGTGCCATGGGGATTTGAAAAAAAATCTATTTTCTCAACAGTGACTTCCCATGGACACGCAGATTTTTACGAGTTAAATCTCATAAGGATTTTTTCAAAATTTCAAAATCCCATAAGTATTTAGCCGTTTCGAAGGCCCCCCTTCCCCCTGAAGAAATTTTCAAAAAATCCAAAAATCAAAAATCGACATCTCTTAAAAAAGTAAGTCTTGCAGAAAAGTGATATCGTGATAAATCATCGCTTGGGCTACACTAACGAGATGTGGTGACCGTTCATCTGGAAGCGATTATCATGTCGTACACTTCCCTTTCAGTTTTGTTTATTTTCACTTGCCGAAGCGCAAGCATTCCGATTGATGCTGCAACTACTCACTTTTATGGGCAAAAAGAGTGTTAATTTGCCGATATGGCAAACGGCAAGCGATATATAAAAAGAAATTTGCTCCCCCAAGAAATCCAGGTCCTCGTGTAGTATAGTTCAAAACTTGAGTTTCTCAAAGTTTGGCTTTGGATTGAAAGCTGAGGAAGTCGGTATCACCGCGTTGCGCTACGGGTCTTACCAATTGCTCCGGAATCAACCGGAGGTGGGAGCGATAATGGCTATTTAACTATACAGCTGTATAGTGGATGGATATACAGTACTAGAACTAGACAACCCGTCGCTAGCGACTGCTAGAGACGTAATTTGAAAAATGCAGACTGCTGTTCTAGCTTGCCGGGAAACTGTTTCGTACAATCTGCCGGCAAGCTAGAACAGCAGTCTGCATTTTCCAAATTACGTCTCTATCAGCCGCTAGCTAGTCGCATAGCCAACAGAGCAGCATAAATGTGACCTTTTCACTCTACTTTGTTTGGTGTAATACAACCTGTGAATTTTTTTATTTGAATTGAACAATATGTTACAATTCAGTTACAATAAAAAAATCTAGCACTTTAAAAATAATTATTCAGGGATAGAATTAACTTTAAACAAATAGATTTTCCATTCCGATTTCGAAGCCGGCCATTTCTATAACTTCACTTGCTTTCCTGTAAAATAAATATATTTTTTATTCAAAAACCATAATGTTAGCAAGATTTTTTAAAAATTGTTTACGACTTACAATACATGTACCATTAGCTCCACATTTCAACCCACTCTCACACTGGGATGGTTTTTTAGGTTTACATGGGCCATCTTTGGGTAAAGCTGGCTACAGGAAAACAATGGTTTGATAGTAAATTAAATTATGTACGATTTTAAGTTTGGTTTTATTAACTCACACATACTTCTCCTGGTTTCCTCTTAGTTTCTGCAGGCTCATTACAACAGTTAGGTCTTACCGAAAGAGTTTTAGCACCTGCAAGGGCACATTTGGACTAAAAAGTTAAAGAAAATAAAATTAATTCCCATTTAGTATTTATTTCTTGCCTTTATTTTAACACAACTGTATTTTGTGCTCAACTCACACATCGTCCTTTTTTACAGTAAACACTTCCTCCTTCGCTTTTCGAAAAACAGCAATCTGCATCAGCATCACAGGCTTGACTAATATCCGAAGTCTGGCCTGCACACTGAAAATATTAATTTGTTTATTCACTTAGAAATTATACTAATTATTGTAATGATTTCTTACACATTTAGATCCGACACATTGGAAATGCAATTTACCCCCTGAAATACTGAAAAAATAATCATCCTCAGACCTGCAGCTATATCCAAATTTAGCAGATGTCTGACCTAGCAGTTGTAATACTAGTAAAAAAAAGAAAAAAAAAGTAATGAATCTGGAAACTCATTCTGCAAGTTGTTGGTGAGTTTTTTGGAAGAAAAATGAGAGTGAGTGGCTAATTCTGAAGCTTTTATCAGCGAGAATTATTCATGAATTTCTATTGTTTAAAACTGCAAAGCATTTTGTCTTCATTGTATTTAAATTCTAACCTATGAGAGGAATAAAATTTTACAGTCCCAGTGGAAAGAAATCGGTAGAATTGGAATGGAATCAACTTATATCTAATATTTGTGTAAAGCCAAGGAAATTAGTATTCTACGGAATGTTCTCTATCTCTATGCCATTGTTCTTCTGTTACAATTAAAACATACGAAAAATTAACTTTTCTCATCTCACTCAGCTTGACAAGAAAGGCTAGGTTGGAATTCGTATTTACATTACAATACACCAAAATAGAAATTAAGCTTTTTGAACCAAGAAAACATAACTGTGCTTTGCCGCCGGAGAAAAGGCTTTAGCTTAGCTTAGCCGTTGCGTTGTCATCCGTATCTGGATAAAGACGCAAGGATATATTTCTTACTCAGAATGTGCGCAAATATACCAAGCATTTATTTCCTGAACAGATCTAGAGGTAATATCGACCCGGTGACTCTACCTTTCTCCAACTCTGCTGTGGCGCCTGCATGTATGTATGTATGTTTAAGGGTAGGAGCAAGCTCCAGCCGACCAGGCCACCAATGGGCCCATTTCAGACTAACCCTAGTGAGGGCGAGATGGAAGCCCTCACTTTAAACGTTACAATGTCCCCCACATACTCTATAGCCAAGGTGGTGTAATGGGTAGCCATCCCCATCATCATCATGTAGGCACTCATGACAGACGAATCAAGTTGGCATCCCAATAGACTCCACTAAGGAAATTTCGGTGTATAGTATACGGCAAAAATTAGCCATAGGGATTTTTCCTAAATTTTAATCACGAACCTACGAACTAAGTTTTCTCTTTGACTAAGAAACGGGTAGCGAGTGTGTGAGAGGAAGATAGCGTACAACAAAATTAGCATTATAACAAATATTAATTTCGCCGCCTCCCCCACCTTGGACTTTTGTGAAACTTTATGAACTTACTTTGAGTAGTCTAGAGATTAGTCTTATGCATTAAAAAGTTAAAGGCTAATATGTCTTCCTTCTAAAATCAACAATAATCTTTTTTGGTACGCCGAATTTCCTTACCTGCCAACTAAGTGTTCTCTTGGAGAAAAGGATAGGTAGCGAGTATGTGAAAGGAAGATAGCGCACAACAAAGTTAGCAAAGAAAATAAAAACATTACTTCACCGCCTCCCCCACCTTGGAATTTTTTGAAACTTTATACACTTACTTTGAGTAGTCTAGAGAGTAGTCTTATGCATAAAAAAGTTAAAGGCTAACAGTTCCTCAGCCTAGAATCAATGATTCTTCATTTTGGTACGCCAAATTTCCTCTTCTGCCAACTAAGTTGCCTTTTGGACAAAAGAAGTAGCGAGTGTGTGAGAGAACGATAGCGTACAACAAAATGAGCAGGCATATGAGCTTGTGAACTAGAAAAGTGGGGAGATGTACTATTTATCGTCCTATAAGCCGCACCGGGGTATAAGCCGCACTCGCGTATAAGCCGCATTTTTCCGGGTAGACTAAGTTTCATCGTATTAGCCGCACCCGCGTATAAACGCCGCAAAACATTTTTTGCCTCAGAAGAAAAAATAGCGTCTTAATGCCGTTTTCTGATTGGAGGATTTTTTTCACTTTCCCTCTGTATCGAGAATAATGAAAAAAGTGTCCGCTCTCAAAAATCTTCCCCAGTGGTCACTTCTCTGCGAAAAACAGTGACGCCTTAATAAGAAAGAGCTGTTTGCTTCTTCGGTGGTATAGTCGAATCCCATTTTGATTTCAATCACCAGAGAGGAATCAAGTGTTACTCCGCTAGGCTGATAAGTAGAAACTTTGAAAAGGAAATGGCACCGGTAGGAAAGCAGCGTAGGAAATCCTACATAAAACCAGGAGAAAATCCAGGTAACTATTTTGAGTTGCATTGATTGATCATTAAACGAGCTAATTCACTCGTAACAAAGGGACATGGAAATCGATGACAGTGATGATGACATGGTTGGGGACCTTAAATAAACTTTTCACCTCATCATATAAGCCGCACTCGCGTATAAGCCGCAGTCCCGAATTTGAAGGAAAAATCAACACATAAGCCGCGGCTTATAGGACGATAAATACGGTAGTTAAACCTTATTTTGAGGAAAAGGCGAGAAAATTTTGAAGCGAATGATTCTACCCTCTTCTTTCTAAAATCATAATCTACCGTATTTCCTCGACTAAAGCGGACACATAGTATATGCCTAAAGGTGTTCACGCCTCCCAGAGTTCGCCGTTTAAATAAATAAAGGAAGGAGTGTTCAGTTTCACTAATTTAAGAACGTTTAAAACTAAATCGTAGGGTAAAATAATTACGTTCTAGTTAAATATTAATACTCAGTACTTCGGTCCAAAGAATAAGTGAACACGGTAGCGATCTGATATAAAAGTTGCTATGCAAAGATTACAATATCTCGATTTTGCCAAAAATCTATATCCCCCTCCCGACTTCATTCTACATGTATTAAACATTATTTTTACCGCTTCCCATACCTTTCAATTCTTTGAAATTCTAGAAAAAACAACAAAAGTTAAAAAGAAATTTTCGTTCAATTTTATTAAGATTTTCCAAATACTAATTGACTATTTGTTTTCGATGGACTTAGATCTACATGTTGTAAGCGGTAGGCTAGATCTTGTTTAGGGAATCAAACTAGGAACATTGAATCATTAAGCAGCACAAAACGGAATTTTAGTCGAGCTTCTCCTTTGAGTTTTTGAGACGGTTATGTAGGTAGTGAGTTTTGGTCTTTCTGTCGTACGTCACGTACTCGTTGATGCTTTTAATCTCTTTTAGAGTCGGTAGGCCGTCAAGAATTTGTGAGGCCGTACGAAGTGCTTCTTTTATGCAGCTCTCGCGAGCAGTTTCCTCATTTTGTCGCCATCCAATAAGGGTGATGTCCTCAATTTTCAGATCCGAACAGATGATATCTCGAACATTTCGGTTAATTCTCATTTGGTTGGTGTCAGGGATACCTGAAAGATTGATAATTGGGGAAAATTTAGTTTAACCTTAAATAAATTAA
>JABASM010001581.1:0-13855 GCA_019776545.1 Brachystomella parvula | reverse complement strand
GCGTCGTTCCCGATTCTTCAGGTTTAATAATATAATTTCTTATTAACAAGTAACGTGGACTAATAATTATTAATTTGAGCTAAATCTTGAGAAAAAAAAAACACTGCTATTTCATACGGTAGTAATTTCCCCAATAACGGCAATAGCTTCGATTTCAACCAAAGCATTCTGAAAATAATAAAGGTGAGTTATATAAAAGTATTTTACGGGCAATTTGGAGCGATGAAGTTACCTTTGGTAGTACAGAAACTTGATACGCGGCACGGGCTGGGAAATTCTCCTTGAAAACTGGAAAGAGAGTTATGGCTGTAAGTAATGGAGATACTTTTACCATTTTAAAGTTTATCTGACTCACATTCCCCGTAAACTTTGTTAACAACCTGGAATGTTGACATGTCGGCGAGCAGAACCGTCGTTTTCACCACTAGATGAATAAAAGATGAGAGTAATTTTATACAATTCTCTATACTATATACTGGGATCGAGGATGACATACCATTGCCGTAGGAAGTTCCAGCAGCTTCCAAAATCCGACCCAGATGCTCTAATGCCAGTCGTGTCTGTCCTTCAACCCCACTCACAAGGTTACCATCTAGGCTCATCCCAAGCTGACCTGAGACGTAGAGCGTCTCGTTCACTTGCACTGCTTGACTGGAGAAAACGAAAGCCATTTTTTATGAAAAAAAAGTTGGAGAATTTCGTAATTATAGCGGAAACGGTTTTAGCGTTACCTGTAAGGCGCAATCGGTACTGGTGCCTTGGCGGTTGAAATAATTTTTCGGATTACTTTACCAGCCATTATTCTTCCTCACGATTAGTCTTGCGTTTTCAGCTGTTTGAAGTCCGGACTCTGCTTATTTATACTGAATGGAGGATTGCCGAATCTGAGATGTTTGAGTAAAGGATGATAACAACGAGGACGGACGGGTTTCAGGGTTGCATCAACTCGAATAGAAAGCAGCGTCTTCTTTATCTTTTCCATTCATTTTACTTGGCATGGAATATGATTACTAGAAGTTGGTAGTACTGCTGGACAACACAAGTAAGTCCACAGACTTTTTTGTTCATGTCCAAGGACTATCTTCTGGCCAGAAAATGGCCTCGGCCAAAAACAAAAGGGTCCGAAGAACTTTTCACAAGCAAGAAAGAACCAATGAAAGCAAAGCAAGGCCTCCGGAGGCCTTGCTTGGGTTTACAAAGGAGGCCTCCTTCCTTTTTTTTTCTAAACGCAAAAAAAGCAAAACAAAAACAATACACCCCCTTTTCGCTCGTTGTCAATCTCTAGTCCTTCGGATTTCCGTTGTCTGCAATTTTGTCAGGCGTTTCTACCAATTCATGATTAGTAGAACTGTAGTTTAATTTAATGACAATAGTCTTGAATTATTACTGAAGGCCAGGAGAAATGGCAGTTCACACGCTTCTTCTTGACTTCCGAATTTTCGGTCAGCTGATGGCTGAACAGGCAGGTGAGTTAATTGTTTTTATTTCCTGGTTCACTAGCTAGTGAAACAGTTAAGGGAAATTAATGTGAAGAATTGACTTGTATTGCAGACATCGAGAGCATAGTGCTCCGTGGATTTGAACTGGAAGGGCACCTGGACGTTAATTCATTACAAGCGCTTTACCATGATGCCTTCGTGTCAACATTCCGTGGTCCACGTGAGAGTATGATGACCGTGAGGAGGTACCCTGAAGGCATAGTAACCGTCACCATTGAATACTTTCTATTGCAAGGGGACTTCCCACTGCTCACCTATGAAGTTAGCAACGGCGTAACGCTGCCATCATCAAGAGTGCAATAAGCTAATGCAATGTTTTCATATTTTTCAGCAATGCAAAACTTTGGAAGCGAAATGGAGCGAGGTGTCCGGAGTCCCTAAGAATGTAAAGACAATCCCTCGTGTCCTCCGCGGTATGACCTATGACACCTATTTTCCTACGACGGATGAGAGGCTAGTCGAATATGACATTGACGGGATTGTGTTTGACGGAAGATCCGAGTTCCAGCACGTTCAGATCTTTCATTCAAAGTCGTTCGGGAATATGCTCGTACTAGACGATGATCCGAGTGAGCCCATGTTCCTAAAACGGTAGTAACCCCTCAACTTACTTAATTATTGCAGATTTAGCAGAGTCTGACACACTCTACACTGACTGCCTAATGAGACGTGGGACTGAAAACTACGAAAATGCTGAGATTCTAATCCTTGGGGGTGGGGATGGTGCTCTTCTTTATGAAATTCTCAAGGAAAACCCAAAACGTGTGGTCATGATCGAGGTAAGATATGCTCAGGGGTCAAAGGTTAAATTGAACAAGAACTCTTATTTTCAGATAGATGAAATGGTTATGAAATCAGCGAGAGAGAATCTTAAAAATGTCTGTGGTACAGTTTTGGATGAAATGAAGGGCAGGAACTACGAGGTATTTGAGCATTACAGAATGCTCTTGACTTTTTATTGTAATCAGATTTACTCTTTTAGATTCTAATCGGTGACTGCATACCTAAAATGAAGGAAATGCTGGAGTGTGAAGAAAAATTTGATTTCATTTTCGGTGATTTGACAACTGTTCCAATTGCAACGTCAGGCCAGGACCGTGCTCTTCAACAGCTCCTCACGGAAGTACTGGAAATCTCCTTTCAGATCCTGCGGAAGGGTGGGAAGTACTTGACTCATGGTCCAGGGACATCAGGGCCTCAGCACATAGAAATGCTTGAGCACCTCGTTGTCTCCCAAGCTAACGCTGCACATGTATCAGTTCAAATTTCAAAGAAAACTGCATTTATTCCGTCCTTTTCAGAAAATTGGACTTTTTACGATCTCCTAATTCATTAGCAATATGCTTAGCCCTCTATTCAGAGTATTTAATTCAGAGGGAAATTCCTAGTCGAGGCTTTAACTCTCAACTCATTTATCATTAAGATCTCCTTATTGATTTCAGATTAATTTTCGCCTTTCATCCAAAGTCGTGCTGGCCGCCTTTGAATATTAAATTCAGAAATTCTAGTAGAATCGAGTCCAAAATATTTTTTATCGTCATTATTTTTCAAAGAGTTCTTTTATAGAGCTTGGCACTTTTTGATAGAAGAGATCGAAAGAAAGCGGTGAAAGCCGATTCAGGGTGCGTCTATCGATCTGTTTTGTCTGGATCGAGTGGAATGAAAACATACCGTCAAAGAAGACCCGTCCGTACAGGTGAAAACATTTCCGTTATCTTTGCAGTTGAGACGCAAAAGCCTTAAAAGAAATTTGCAGTAAACTGAAAGCATCAAGAATTTCAGGTAAGTCGTTTCTATTTTAATTTTTCTTTAATTTTTTGCTAAAAATAGGCGAAAGGAAGTTCATTCCTAATCTAATTAATGCTAAGAATATTTCCTTACAAAAACTCAGGAGAGAATTTTCTACACCAGTTGTTTACACCGCTCAAGTTCGGAAATTAAAATGATTAATTTCCTGTCTGATTTTGTCTCTTACTAGGTAGAAGAAGAACAACAGCGGAAGATTACCTCCATACAGAGTCACTGCGCTGCCTCCACAAACTCGATCCAAAAATATAGACGAAAAGGGGAAGATCAGAATTTTGGAGAAGTTCCCGAGCTTGAAGCTTAAGTTTAGAAGCCTTAAACCTGCTGGAGAATTAATGCTAACTGAAAAGTGTTAAGTAATTTAAAGAATGGCGTCGAAGTCTGCTATTTTTTGTCCAAAGAATCTCCTAATCACATCCCTGGTGTTTGCTGGAATTTCCATCTTTATCTCATCTGCTGCTCCTTCCGTTCAATTAAACGTAAATGATCACCTCAAGTAAGTTTGTATTACTCTCTAAAAATAAGCTCAAGTAATTTGAGCCTGATTTCTTATTGAGATTTATTCTAAAAATTCTTTTCTTAATTTTTTACAGTACAGTGGTACAAGGGGATGATGGCGTTATCTACGAGTTTCAGACAAGGGATATTATCCTCATTGGCATAGCCGCTATCATCCTATTCATTCTTTGCGTCTGTGCAATAGGCTACTGCTTNCTCATTGGCATAGCCGCTATCATCCTATTCATTCTTTGCGTCTGTGCAATAGGCTACTGCTTTTGTGAGTGTATGAAGAAGCTCGTCTGCTGCATTTTCTGCTGTGATTGCGATTAAAAATGGAATCCTCTTCGAAAAGGTTGACGGGCTCAAGAAATGGGAAATACGGGGTACATTTCACGTGTGGATCTGCGGGACAGTAGTAGTAATAGACGTAAAAAATAATTTAATTAATAATTAGTGTTTCCTTTTACTCCATGGATAAAATACTCTGCCCTAGGTTTTCATCAACGAAGCATATTCTTCTTCTAAAACAGTATTTACTCCAATTTGATCTCTAGCTATGTGTAAACCCTGATTATTTCCATAACCGTCGATTTTTTTCCCCTGTGTAAGGTCCTGACTTTTAATTTAAATATTATTTTCTATGATTTTTAATTCATTTTTAAATGTTTACCTTAAACAAGGGTATTTATGATCTATGATCCTCGTCCGCAAGTGCTGATCAAGAGCAGGTCCGAAAATCCTGCCTAACAGTAAGCAGCAGAATTATATGCTATTTAAATTTCTAAGCTCCTAGTCTTTTTTCTCCTTTGGACTTCTAAGAAATTATTTAGTCCTAAGCTGTTCGAATTTATTGTAGTGATTTTTTTATTTTCAATTTAGATTCTGAGTAAAAATTTCTAGCTTCTTCGTACAAGGGCTGGCTTCGCGGCTAATCTTTGGATTTTGTGTTGATTTTGAAAATGTTGATCATTCTTCCTCCGTTGTTTGGCCCAATTAAAATTAGCCTGGGAAAGATTAGTTATGAGTAATATTTTGGACAGCGAGGATCTCGTCCCCACCCCCGAATCTTTTCTGTTGTTTACGCTTCGAAGGACGCCACTTATCACTTCCTTCTTATAGCTTCTGCTTCCTTACCTCTATTCCATCTCCTGCATCTCATTTTTTTCCCCCCTTTAAACCATAGTCCTTTAACAGTGGAATGGAAGATTTCCATTGAATTCATAGTATACTAGTCATAGCCATAGCCCGGAGTCCCAAAAATAAAAACTTTAGTTCAAAGGTAGAACCAGCCCAAGAAGAAATCAGAATTAAATACAGAAATAATAGAGCTTACCTCTAGAAATTCTTAGTTTTTTTAATTTCATTTCAGCAATTTAAAAGGGGTTGAAAGTAAAAATGGCGTTAAGTCCTCCAGTTTTCAATCCAAGGAATCTCGTAATTGCATCTGTAATATTTGCTGAATTTTGTATCTTTATCTCATCAGCTGCTCCTGTAAATGTGGAGGATGAACTGAAGTAAGTTAAAAATATAATATTATTATTCAAATATAATTTTCAGTCCTCCAATTTGATTTTTGTTTAACAGTAAAACTCACTTGGTGAGAGCTGATGATGGAACGCTGTACGAATTCAAAGGACGGGACATAATTTTAATAAGTTTAGCAGCGGTGATCCTGTTTTTCGTTCTAATTTGTGCCATTGCCTACTGTTTCTGTGAGGCTGTTAAGAAGCTCATCTGCTGCATCTGCTGCTGTCAGTGTGATTAAAAATCTCGGGGATCCGCGGAGCCTATGGCTAATTTTGAATGATGCTTTAAATGGGTCGCTTCAACTGACGGATGACTTTAACCATAATATTATTCTGAAGTATTGAGCCGTGGGGCGTGGGGGTGGCCGAAAGGTTCAAATTACCAAACTTCCCAGAGGTCAGTCTTATCTTTCTATGAGTGAGGTGCAATTTCAATTTAACAATATTCCATTTCTCTGTCCTTTTAGGATAACAGTGTCACAATTCATTCCTAAGAAATTATACCCAAAGTTGTTAAGCTAATAAATTAATAATATTCATTAATTGTTTTAAGTATGGCTAGCCCAATAAGCTTATTTTTCCAACACAGCGCTTTCATCGGCAGCTAGGAAAGGACTGTAAAATAAAAGGTCCTGGATTCCTGAAAAGCTTTTTATATATTACACCAAAAATTTTATTTTGCAGTTATCCGTTATTTTAGCGTCTTAGGCCATTCCAAAGCTAACAAAGCGATAAAAATATTTTTCACCCCCAAGGGGTTGTTGGTGCTTAGCGGTTATGACCAATCCCACCCAGTAAAAATTAGCTTGACGAGGAGGTGGAAAATACATCAGTGCTTCATTAGCACTGGAATGACTAAATGGAATGACTAAATATTGCACACTACTGTCGAAGCCTTATAAGCAAGATGGCCATTTGGAGCAACCGACTTCCTGCTGAAGTGCACGGAAAAAAAACGTAGTTGATGGACAACGCTCAGCGTTCGAGTTAAATGCTATCTCCTCTCGTGCCCTAACGGATTCAAATTCGGAATTTACAATTCGAACTGGAATCTCGAATGATTCAAATTCGGATTTCGAAATTCGGAGTCTCGAAAGATTTGAAATCTCAATTTTATTATCGAACTCGAATCTCGAATGGTACGAATTTGCTTTTTCGAATTCAAACTAGAATCTTGAATGATTGGAATCGCGGCATTGTATAGTCGTCATTCTCGC
This sequence comes from Brachystomella parvula, assembly GCA_019776545.1. Lineage (NCBI taxonomy): Eukaryota > Metazoa > Arthropoda > Collembola > Poduromorpha > Brachystomellidae > Brachystomella > Brachystomella parvula. Next base: position 7,306 of record JABASM010001581.1, on the reverse strand, counting down.
AGTCAACAGGAAAAGCCATAGATGTGAATCATCTTGAAATTAATATATTATTCAGAAAAAAATAATAATGTTCGAATTTTTCACCAGTTTCCTTCTTGTTTCTCGTGGCTCATAATACGGGGGAAAGCGTTCCTATCTCTTCTTCGGAGAATCAACCAATTTTCTTAATCCATCCTGCGGATACTACAAAAACTGATCTTGATTCACGCGAATACTAATATTTATTGGACAGGAAATCTATGTAGATACTAGTGCGAGGTCCTACTGCGAGGTTAAGGAATAAGGTTTTGTAAGAGATAGACAAATAAGAAAAGGGAAACTAAAATTTGTAAAGATCCTGTGAAACTTACGAATACGGGAAAAAATACTTTTAGGAAAACTGAAAAAAAAAATTTTTTTTGAGCTGCCTCTGCTTTTAACTACATTCAGGTTGAGATTCGTTCAACTTTGAATTGAAGCGGAACTTTGAATGAAAGATTTTGTTTGATTCAGACTTGTGTAACCATGGCCCGAAGTTGCCCAATGGTTATTTCTCCACAGGACTCAGTATCCGAAACAGTAGTCCCATTTGGTCTGTTAGCTCGGAGCACGCTGCGCAGATCTTGCTCAATAGTGTTGTTCACCTGAAAAAAAAATTAATCTGTTAATAAACTTCTTCTGTATTTATTTATTTTTTTAACTTTTTAATTTTCTTATTTCATTTTTATTATTATCGAAACATCACTCACGTAGAAACGGTGAACGCGCGTGATCTTGGTTTGACCCAATCGGTGCACACGTCCAATTGCCTGTGTCTCCATTGACGTATTGAGAATAGGCTCACAGAGGATCACGTGGGAAGCTTCGATGAGGTTCAGTCCTTTGTTTCCAATAGCCAAAGGCATCATAAGCACTTGAAAATCTGATTCAGTCTGTAAGAAAAGGATTCAAAATAAAATATTAGAAGGATTGGACGATATAGGAAATAGAGAAAAATTGTTTCACCTTGAACCGTTTGAGATCCATCAATGATCCTTCACCAGTAGCTGAGAAAAGCTGTGCGAATCGGACTCCATTCTCCTGCAGTGCAACCGCTAGAATTTCCAAGAAATTTTTCCACTAGAATAAAAAAAGAACAGTTTAGAACTTTTATAAGATTTTTGGCTCAACTCCGCGCTTTGTGTTATTCTTACCTCCGAGAAGACAATAATTTTTTCTCCAGGGGAAGAGGACTTGAGTCCAAGAATCAATCCAACGATTGCGTCAACTTTAGCAGAATACTCTCCACGGATGGAAGGGCCGCGTGACTTCGGAATATCATGACTGGTATTCGGGCGTGATGGTCCAGGAACAGAATCCCTTTTTGACTTGTCTACGAAATGAGCATCCTTCCGCGTCAACCTTGCTCTACAGACTGGGCACGGAAAGCTGGACGTACTGTTTTCTTGGCATACTTTCTCCAGGCAACCAACGTGGAAGCTATGGGCACAGGAGAGTAAGTAAAATTTCTCTTCCAAAGGATCAAGGCAGATTGGGCAGCTGGCGTCGTGGTCATAATTATTCTTCCTCCCGTGACCCTTCGTTTTGAGGAAATCCAAGTAACGAAATCTCCCAATGTCAGCCTCAATTTCGGCTTGAAGTGTTTCAATCGAATTCAAAATTTTTCGCAGCTCGCCTTCCTGGTAGGGTAATCTTGCAGAAGTGACGTCGATCCCAATAAGTTGACCTCCTTCCACGTCATACTCATTCAACTTTAATAATTTTCTGTCCACTTCTTTCACCATCCATAGAAAAGTTCGAACTCGCTATAAATAAGAAAAGCATTAAAACTAAACATTTGAATCTGAAACACATTTTTAGCGTAACACTGCTTTTCTTACCTTGAATTCCGTTTTCAGCAACTTGAAAAGTTCCCCTGTTTTCTCTACTTCAAGAAACTCCGTAGGCATGTCATTTCCATCGGCAATCAATTCATTTAGGTAATTTCCTAAGATATCCAGGCATTTCTCAGCGCATGATTTTGGGTCTTCTGTTCTTGCTTTTTTTTCCACCCCATCCAAGGGATCCTCGTCTTCCATCTCCTCCTCTCCATCGAGATGAAATACTTTGGCCAATGAACGGATGTCTTCGACCTTGAGGAACTCTTCGAAGAGGACCAAACTATACTTCCGAAAATCAAAGGATCGGATCCCACTTTTGTACTCTTCAGATCCCGGAAGCTGGGAAGCCAAACGTGTTTCCATTTCTTCTCCACTTTGCTGCTTCTTGGATTCCTCTTCCGACAAAAACGTTGAGAGAGATTCCATGAGCTCTGATCGGAGTCGGAAAATCGATGAGAACTCTGACTTCAAGAAACATTGAATGTCTCTGAGCAAAAAGAAATAAAAGATTTTTTTAAGCGGGCAATACTATGCCCCTGAAGAAAGAACAGCAAGTTTTTTTCAGATTAAGAGGGAGTCGTAGATGCAGGGTTTTTTTTTAGTACGGCCTAAGAATTTGGCTCAAGTGTTTTTCGAAAAGGCATGTATTTCAACAAAAAACCCTATGGCCTGACCCAAATTCTTAGGCCGAACTGAAAAGCCCTGCATCTTAACTTTCAAACGAGGGGAAACATCCCTTAGGTCATCTTTGATCTGATCTCAGCAGCAGCGAAAGAAAGTTATCGAAAAAGTTGGACGTTTGCACGACCCTATCAAAGGACAACGCAGCATTAACATTATAAAATGGCCGCCTACTAAATTCGACCTAAAATCCATCCGATTAGATTTGGCTCAACGGCAGGCTGATATTCTAGAACATTATCCATCAGTCGACAGGTCAAACTTGACCTTTGACCTCAAAAAGTCAGCATTAGCTTTCGGGCTTGTAAATGTGTCCCTGGAAAGTTTTTTTCACGTTAAGTTCAAAAATCATATGATTTTTAAATTTGCGCCAATTTCTCGCTAACTTTTTTGCTGAATTCACTATTCAGTGAAAAAGAGGTCGGTTTTCTGAATTTGAATTTCTGTACCATTTACTAAGTGTTTTCTCGATTTTTCGGAATTCGGAAGCATGCATCGATTCCCGAGGAGATCCAAAAGTCGGCCATTTACACCTAGTACAGACACGAAAAAAATACCTATTTTCGAAAAACAGAAGCATTTTTTCTTTTGAGACAGATATTATGTTTTCATTATGCTGACTGAGTCAATTCAGACCATTTTTGGAAACTTTTATGGTAATCTAAACTGTAATTGTTTAGCATACTTTGCCAAATTACAGTCGGCTAAAATAGGCGCATATTGGGGATAAAAACAATCATGGCGTCGTGAAGACGTCGAATTTTTGAAAATGTTTTTGATCAGTTTCTTTTGTTATAATATCCCAATGGGTACTAAAAACAAGGCAATCGCTGACCTAAGGGAAACAGATTTTAGAATTTGCCAATGGAGCAATACACGCTTCTGCCTCTCGAAAAACTGCCGTTAGGCTGCTTGAGGACAGAAGCAAAATACGGTGATGCTTTGCAAACCTCCCGTTGTTGCAATGAAACAATATCCTTAATTACTTAAAAATTTCTCACTTACTCCAAAGATTTCATTTTCTTAAAGCTTCCGTGCTTTTGGTGTTTGTGCCGTCTTTCCAAAGTTTTATGAATGATTTTTTTAAGATCCAGAAAAAGTTTGCGAGAATTGTCCTCAGGTTCATCGGAGGCGTTTCCCACCAAATCCATGACTGTAATCCACCAGGCATCCTTCCCATCTAATGGTTTTGGAAACTTACGAAGGTGGCCATTCGATTCCTCTCTGACAGTCACAAGCTCTGCCAACTCTGACTCTCTCTCTGTAACAGACTCTTGGGTGTAAGCAATTTTCCATTTTTTAATGAGGTGATTGTTCTCGTCCCGATTCAGAGGTTCCAGAGGCTTCGCCTGGTTTTTTCCTACCAGAAATTCCAAGTTCCGTACAGCAGAGATTGCCTATGAGAAAATAGTGTTAAAAATTGGATTAAGTAAAGTGCTGTATACATTGAAAACGAGTAAATAAAATAAGTACCTCTAGAGTGGCTTTTGAATACGGAAGTACATTTTCGTATTTCATAGCCGAACTTCGAATGCGATTGTACATCTTCTCAGCACGGCTGTACATCTCCTCGAGGCGGTTCTCGGCGCGCAAGCGATTTCCATTAATGTAAAAATGCATTCCCAGCCCTGTAAATCGAGTTACAATTACTACTTTTTTAGGAATATTTGTTAACCCTTTCATGAAAACCACTGCTCTTCGCCTCTCACCATTGATTCAATGGCGAGAAGCAAAGAACAGTCGTGGTTTTTTTTAAGAGAAAGTTCCAATGTATTAAACTTACCATTCATTTGGCGCATCATGTTTTTGAGCATATCTGCTACGCTTTTGCGACTAGAAGACCACAGCTTTGTCATCACTTGTTCCAGACTGTGACCATTTGCATGGTGCTGTGCTCTCTTCCAAGGTAAAACAGACCCACTTGCGCCAGTGACCGCATCCACTTCCCCACAGAGGTGAGGATGGGAACAGGCTTGGCGAAGTCGAAGAAACGGTTCCATAACCTAAAATTAGGAACAAAAAATAAAGCTAACTCCGATCCTGATTAGATACAAAAAAATCCAGCGGGAAATTACCGAAACAAGAAGATCACGGCTCAATTCCCCTAGTTTCGTATCTGCAGAGACTCCGTGGTTGACTATAAGCTGTTCGATTCGCTCAAGTATAGCGGGAGCGTTGAGCAGTAACTCCTGATCGTAGAAAATATTCTCGATGGGGCTTAAATCGATGAAGTGGTCCATCGCCGTTTGCTCCGGGATTCGAAGCTAAAACGAAACGTTTTAAGAATGATAGTGAAGCGTAGTAATTCTTTGAACTGATTACGTTAAAATGGTACTTACATCTCTTGTCTCAATGTCAACTTTCTCCGTCCGCCAGATTAGCTGACCGAAAAGGTCGTAGAATATAGAAGTATCACGGTGTAGGTAAGGCTCGACGATCAACTGCTTCCACCATCGGCTTCGATTTATTGGCGAAATTCCCAGGAAGGAAACCTGGCCGTACAAATCTAAAAATGAAAGAAAATGCGCATGTCTAAGAAATATAAGAAGCCATCTCTCACACCGCCACACCAATTTCATCGTCCCGAAACCCACACGACTTTTTTTTACCTTTGAGTCCAAGGGTCATGGGTGTCCCAGTTATTGACCAGCGCTGACGAGAGAGAAGGACGTGAGCCATTTTACTCATCCCTTGTCCAAGCGTCTGAATGCTCTGACCCTCATCCACGCAAAGTCGCCACCAATTGATGTGGGGCAGTGGAGATGGAACGGTAGGATAAACCGGTGCGTGGCGCAATCTAACGAAGAAAAAGGAGAGAAAGAAATGGATCACTGAATAATTTAGAAAGAAATAGCAGGCAGAAAGCATTATGAACCCCTTACGCTCTTTCATGGGTCTTGTCATCCAAGTAAGAGATTTCCTTCTGAAGAGTTGAGTAAGAAACCAATACGATATCATAATCAGCGATTTCTTCTGGTGAAACAAAATGCTTCGCTTTGATCCCCCTATTTAACACGCTTGAGGTCAATTTAAAGAATAAAAGCGGTAATATTAAATTCCTTACCAGTAGACCAGAACTTTTAGAGCCGACTTTCCATCCCGTGTAGCAACGTGGCGCTTAGCCTCATCCACCCACTGCTCACAAATATTGTCCGGTGTGACGATGAGCGTAGTTTTGACCAGAACCGGTGGCTGCAGACAAAAAATCACAGAAAATGAAGAATGATATGCTAACGACTTCAAATGTAGTGTAAAAGCAGAAATTTTGGATAGCGGTAGTACCTGGCTACCGATGCAGTAGGGGCAGACATAGTTTCCATCCTCACGGCTGCGTGTACGCATCCGTGAGTAGTTGACACACTGCACATGTTGCACCTTGGAGCAGATCGTACATTCAACTACCTGAAAAAATAAATAAAAAATAGACGAGGGTCAGTCTTTAATAATTTCAGCAAAGAAAGACAGATCAGAGTTAAATGTACCTGTGCAGGTTCTTCGGGTTTTTGGCAAAAAACGCAAATGAGACCAGATGCCTTGGGTCTCTTCAACTCCTGGCTCACTGTTTTCCCGAATTCCATATCTATCTTAAGGCGCTTGGAGACTTTTTCCTGGTTTTCTGTTACTGGTTTTCTGTTCTCTTCATCATCTCTTCTTCTATCTTCATCCAGATCCTCAAAATTGTCCTCAGCAAAGTTATTTGGCTTGCTTGATGCATCTCTCCAGGTGCGAAGCTCGGAAGATGGTCGAGGGTGGAGGAGAATCAGTGCTATCATTTCCAGAGTTTTTCCTAGGCCCATTTCATCAGCAAGGATTCCAACTTTCGGTAGGGGTGGAATGCTCGGTTTCTCAAAGGCAAAGAGTCCTAAGTACCGATTGAAGTACATCTTGACTTTCTTTCCAGTTCGAGAGGAGACAAGCTCGACTGGTGTGTACAGTTTCTGGACGAATTACATCAACGAAATCTAATTTTTCAACAGCTGATTCGTCTCGAAGCACACCTTCACGGTAGAGCATCCATACGACTGCCTTCTTTTGATACTCACGGAGATCTTTGGTCAAATCTTTGTGCTGAATGGCGAAAGAAGGTTGCTCCAAACTCTCCTGGTTATGGAATGCAACTACTTGGCGATAGAACCATGAAATGTTTTCCTTCGGTGGAACGCCACTAAATTCTGGGGTAGCAAAAAAAATATATGGGTAAGTTTTGTGTTTTTTCTGTAAAGATAGAAGAAACTTCAAAATAATGGTTTACGGGTTGGCCGTTTAAATTAACGCGAAAATCAGCGGAGATTCCAGCCATACGCAATCTCAATAATGGTATTTGAGATCATGTCTCATGCTTAATTCATTTAATCAAAGGGTTTAGTATACTAGTCTAATCACGAGACTTCGTGTAGACTTGGTGGCGGCTCCCGAGAACGTCCACCTGACTACGCGCCAATCAGGTGGGAATCACATTCCATTAATGAAAACGACGGATATAATTAAAAGTTATTCTTTTTCACTGGCTAAGTTACTGAAACTGAAAATCCAAGCAACAAAAGAGTAGAGCAGAACTTTTTAAATCTGTTTACTGAACTTCACTTGCGGTGAGATAAATATTGTTGTTGATGCGCAATTTGCACTACTCCCCTATTAAAAGAACGACACACAAGTACGGACAGTCAGGAAGAACACTACCAAAGATAGTAGGGTGGCCCTACCATGTTTGGTAGTACTACCAAACATGGTGACTACCAAACATGGTAGGGCCACCATACTGTCTT
>JABASM010001580.1:0-13861 GCA_019776545.1 Brachystomella parvula | reverse complement strand
AAATATGCTAGATTCAATTAAAAAACTAAAATTCTCAGTTTTTCAAAATCATTTTCAAATTTAAAAACTTCTTTTTTTCCTTCCCCATCAGCGCGTTCATGACCGGACTCAAGCGACGGACACCATGCTGAAATTGTTAGGTTTCTATACGGATGTCGTAGCCGGTGGAGGCTGCATCAGTGCGTTCGTGACCGGACTCAAACGACGGACACCATGCTGACATTGTTAGGTTTTTATACGAATGTCGTAGCCGGTGGAGGACGCATCGGCGCGCTGGTGACCGGGACTCGAGCGACAGTAATTATCTGCAATGCCATTCCAAGTCGGGCCCCTTTAGTTTTATGCTTGCATAGTTTTTTTAACTGAATCTAGCATGTTTTCTTTCTGACAAATGTAAACGACAAGTTGAACAAAAATTAGGAACTTTGGACATTTTATTAGGAACTTTGGGTTTAGGAACTTTGGATTTAGGAACTATGGTCATTAGGAACTTTGGATTTAGGAACTCCGTGTGGGAGAGTACATTTATAATGTGTACGCAGGGTGCGTTATGGAGGTGTAAAGTGGTATTTTGCTTTGTTTGGAGATCCTATGAGTGTTTGAGGGACAAATACATTTTCTCAACAATTGACACAGCCCCTATAACTTTATAACGTTACATATATGTATATATGTGGACATAATGAAATGAAAGCACAAAATTTTGATGTTGATGTTCAATACGTTGTCGTTTTTGTTTGTTGGTGTTTTGTCGTGTTGATGTTTTTGATGTTGATATTTATGTTTTGATGTTTTGGTATGTTGATGTTCCGTCTGCCTGTACCCTCGTATGCTATGCGACAGTAGCGCCGTCAATACTCAATAGTAGTAGGGCAAGGTACCTTGACAACCAAAAAAAACAAGCATGTCTGATGCACTGATAAGAAAGATCGGAAAATTGTGACCAGACCTTCCATTCCTGCTTTGTCTTCAAAATTAAAAAAAACAATAAGTTTGAGATGCAGCAAAGCTTGATGAGAAAAGCGTTTATGCGCAAATGTGTATTGCCTGGCCTTCCGAGGGTTAAAGAATTTAAAGAAATTAAATTTATTTGTATTCAAGCGAATCTTTGTCCCTAGGCTACGCATTTGGACAAAATCCAGCATCACTTGGAGTTATCCACGGTCCCTTTGAATGAGAAATACGCGGAAATGAAATTCCCCAGCTACATTTCCGACGTGATTCTCCTCCAGGGAAAAGTGAAGGAGGTTAAAACTAACGAGATCTTCGTTGCTCCCTGCCTCCTACCTCGCTCTTGCGTTGAAATCTCCAAGGTAAGCTCGAGATACCCAAGGGAAACTGGAATTACTAATTCTAGGATTATTTAAGGTTGAGAATGCAATACCCCCTATTCTTTTGTACGTCGCCCACGAGGATATCGTTGACCTCACAGACATAAACGACTCTCTAACTTCACTTTACGACCACATTTTGGCGGACACTGCAAAGGCGACAGGGCGCACCAAAGTAAGTTCGCCATGGCTTTCCCCTAAAATAAATCGCTGATCTCAAGATTTCTTTTATTTATAATTTTTCTACTAGTTACCATCCCGAGAGCCCAGGAAGGGTACTGGCTCGACTCAAGTAAACCTCGGCGTTCCACCATTTAAAATTATAAGCCTGAACGCCGTTTCTCAAACTTTTTTGCATTTCTGTTTTAGGGAGTACGACGCAGCCGGGCCGAGTCGAATCAAAAAGCAAAGGTACAGTCGGAATCTGGAAAACGTTCAGGAGATGGTCGCAGAGTTTTAAACCCAAAACCTAATACAGTAGCACCAGCTAAACACGAGAATAAAACATAAAACTGTTTGATTCCCTACTAAATGCCTGTAGACATCTCCAATTAGAAGAAGCGAAAAAAGGACCTCACTTTGTTACCACTACGAAGGTGGCCCTATGCAACTTTAAGAATGAGAGGAACGTGTACCATTTGTTACCCACCTCAAGCTACCTATAGTTTTGCGATTCGGAACCAAGTTTTGAATTTCAGTCGGTATCTGACAAACAAGATGGTTTCCGGTGTCTCTGGAGCTCCATCCCAGCTCCGTCCCAGCTCCAAGCCCAGCTCCAATGGAGCTGGAAGTTGGACCGTCCCAGCTCCAGAAATTGATGGAGCTCCAGAGACACCGGAGTGTTTTTTTTTTGTTAGGATTCGGAGGGAAAGAATGAATCAATGAGAATTTAAGAAAAAACAATTTAAGCTAACATATGGGGTTAATGTACGTATCTTCAACGAAAGCGACGCCGTCGAAACACCCAACGCTGATTTCCCGTGGCGATAGGGGTTTTTAGATGCAGAGCTTTTTTAAATCGGCCTAAGGATTTGGCTCTGGAGACCATAGGGTTTTTTTAAATGCTTTTTCTAAATGCATGCCTTTTAGCAAAAAACCCTATGGCCTCAACTAGTAGAGTCAAATCGTTAAAGGCCGATTTAAAAAAGCTCTGCATCTAAAAACCCCTGATGGCGGCATTCCAAGCTTCACTTACACTGCGTTTTACGTCATCTGTTGTGAGGAGAGAGGATATGAGATTTCTCTGACTAGTGTGCGAGTTATGGGCCACCTGAAACTGAATTATAAAAGTACAACACAACTCGATTCTCATTTTTCATTGCTCAACCCTTTCGCTAGGAAGTAAACATAATTTGTTGTTGAAAGTGGAATTGATTTGATAGAATTTATTTAATAGTCCTCCTACGTCAATACTTTGTACAGGGTCCTTATTATACTAGTTATGTCCGTGTGGAGAAAGTTTTCTTATGGGGTAACAATTAGAGAGGAGAAAGTTAAACGGACTAACTAGTTATAAGGATCTGTTCCCCCTCAAGTCAGACTTCGTACGTATATTCGAGAATGAATTACCGAGCTCGAACTTATCTAAGACAGGAGAAACGCTTTTTGATGCTGGGTTTAGTTAGGTTTCGAGATCTTTAGCAGTTTTTTGAGATCTGTCGAGCTTGAACTGATCAGATGCAAAACAAGGATTTCTCCCTTGGAATTCCGCTCCCTTTCTCTTTTCATCCGGGGAATCATACTTAAGACAAAATGGAAAATCCAAATCGTCCTGGCTGCATAGTGATTTCACGGAAGCTGGATCTCTCTACTGATGAAGCTAGCTGATGAATCTTTTCTTTTCCCTGTAAAATATATAACTTACTGCTTCTCAACTTTGAGCGGTGCAAAACTCGTTGTGTTTTTCTCGTCCGAATGTGTAAAAAATGATACAAGAAAAGAAACCTTCACAGACTGACGTTGTCGAAAAAAGACTTTTCAGGACCCACCCACCCCGCAGGTATTTGTGCGCTATTTAAAGCTGAATCACCCACCCGCCGTAAGAAAATAACGTTATACGAAAAACGTTTAATTATTCCTGACACATAAATATCCTTAGTATTCGCTCTCATAAACAAAAGGTAACGGAAGCCGCTCTCATCTCCTCGTCATAACTTTTGCTTATATGCGGATGTATGAAATGCGCTGCATGTTCATCCGATTCTCTCATTTTGAATCAATTCAAAATTGTAACGTTATTTTTGATTGACCTCACCCACTCCTCATTATTACTGTGCTATAAAAACCCGGTAGGACCCACCCACCTAAGTATAACGCTAGTTTGCGAAGGCTATATAACTAGGTAAATGTTTGAGAAGGCATCCATTTCCTCTTCTGGAACTCATTTCAAAACAACTCGATAAAAAAAAAATGAAAAGAAGCGATCGGAAAAAAAGCGGAAATAAAGTTATTGTGAGTCGGTGCAGTGGAAACAATATAAACAATCGCTGAAAATTCCGGTTCGTCAAAAACTGTTGAGGACTGATTTACAAATTGTGATGACCGCATAGTTTCCTCAGGACGAGACCCTCAATTACCAGCTTCAATCTTAAGGTAACAAGACACTGGAAACGGAATTTTTATTTTAGCGTCTTTAATACTGGTTTTGTACTAAATTACGCTATCTCTAACAATTTTTCAATTCTATTTTGTTTTTTAAGCCTGGTGTATGAAATAGACTCACTGTGCGCTGAAAATGATCAACTCCACTGTCTGTAAAGAGAGTAAGCTTAAGTGGAAGCGTATCAGCGATACATCGGGGTCACAACCAAGGCCTAGACATGGACATCGAGCCGCTGTTTATAAAGAGCTCATGCTCGTCTTTGGTGGTGGAAACGAAGGTATAGTTGACGAGCTCTACGTCTATAACACATGTAAGTGCTCCTAGTACTGACGTACACCGTATCTACTATCCGTGAATTCTTTAATTTCCCTTCATTTCAATTCTTTCCAGTGTCAAATCAATGGTTCCAGCCCGTAGTGAAAGGAGACGTACCACCAGGCTGTGCAGCCTATGGGATTGTTGTTATTGATAATCGATGTCTTATTTTCGGTGGTATGGTGGAGTATGGAAGATACTCAAATGATTTATACGAACTCTTGGTAAGTTTTTATACGAAAACAAAACCGGTTCATGATATCATAGTATGATATACTTCCGCTTTACGTAACGATACTGCTATTACGTTCTTTTCACTTTGTAATTTTCAGATTCAATGACATGGAGTCGACCCTGGTGAGTTAGAATTATACTTTGGTATGGTGGAGTATGGAAGATACTCAAATGATTTATACGAACTCTTGGTAAGTTTTTATACGAAAACAAAACCGGTTCAGTTCTTGGGTTTCTTCAATTTTACTATTGAAAAAAGTTATACTATATGCTGCTTGCTCATGATTTCAGATACCAAAGTGGGAATGGAGGAAATTGAAACCAAAGTCACCACGGAACGGAGAACCGCCTTGTCCAAGACTTGGTCACAGTTTTACACTGGTCAATAATCAAGTTTTTCTCTTTGGTGGATTAGCCAATGATAGTGAGGATCCTAAGAGCAATATCCCAAGGTACTTAAATGACCTCTACGTCTTGGACTTTCGTCCTAACGGAGTCGTGGGCTGGGAAATCCCCGTCACTTACGGGCAGGCACCCTCTCCAAGAGAATCCCATACTGCCACTGCATATGCCGAGAAAGACGGATCGAAACCCCGACTTATTGTTTACGGTGGAATGAGCGGGTGTCGACTTGGGGACTTATGGATGCTTCAAATAGGTAAACAATTCACTGCTCCCATATACATACCCACCTGGAATTGTTTCATATGATATCATCACCCTGGGAGCCCTGATAAGGGCGCCAAGGGTATGGTGGCTTCATGAACTACCTCTCCTGGCAGCCTAATCGTAAGCTTGCAGTAGGAAAATTAGAAAATGAAAACGATAGGGGGTCCATTCTAATTTCATTTTTACTTTCCCCGAAAAATCCTTCTCGGCACACGAAGGCGTGAACCGGTTCCCCCTATCTTGTGCTGGCTCCCCTCCTGCCCCCAAACCAGGTGGGAATGTATGTGCTCTTGATATCATAGTATGATATACTTCCGCTTTACGTAACGATACTGCTATTACGTTCTTTTCACTTTGTAATTTTCAGATTCAATGACATGGAGTCGACCCTGGTGAGTTAGAATTATACTTTTCATTCGTGGTGTTCAGCCGAAAATGACTAACTACCTAATTTGTAGTGTAAATGGACCCTCGCCTCTTCCGCGATCCCTTCACTCAGCAACACTCATCAAAGACAAGATTTACATGTTTGGAGGATGGGTCCCATTGGTTGTGGATGATTTGAAGAGCACGAACCATGAGAAGGAGTGGAAATGTACCAATTCCGTTGCCTGTCTCAATATTGAGAATATGACATGGGAAAACTTGCAAATGGACGTGTTAGATGATACTATTCCAAGGGCGAGGGCAGGGCACAGTGCAGTTGCTGTCTTCAACCGACTTTACATTTGGTCAGGACGAGATGGGTATCGGAAGGCATGGAATAATCAGGTAAATCGCATACACACATGCAGTTCACATGCAGTGCGCGCAACAAGTTTAGCCAGTGGCATGTCGAGCAAATTTATGTTACTGGAACATCAGTCATTTGAGGGTGTGACTACAAGGCGGCGTTAATTTCGTAGGTCTAAACTGAGTTTATTTAATTTAGTAGGGGTGTTTTGTTCGTTATTTAGGTTTGTTGCAAGGATCTGTGGCAGTTGGATGTTGAGAAGCCCGGAATGCCGGGTCGTGTACAATTAATCAAGGCATCAACGACTGCACTGGAGGTTGCATGGTCTCCTGCACTTACAGCTGATGGGTATCTCCTACAAATTCAAAAGTATGAGAGTGGACCTACCAAAGAAATGCCGTCGCCAATGACGAAGCTAAGCCTTGCCCAGGCCCTAGGTACACTCCCTACACCCGTACCCATGGCTGTATCAGGATACGCACCTTCTCCTGTCTTAGTACATTCTGGACTTTCTGCACCTACTCGAGGTAATGAAAAAGAAAACAGAATTTTTACGAAGCGTGATTTTGCTGAAGGCAGATGTCAGAAGGCAAAATAAGATCCTCTGATGGATTTCAATGAAAACTTGGCGAAATGGTTAGTACTAACCTGCACCAAAAACTTCGGTAATGGACGAAAGTCGGGCTTTGACCTTTAACTGGCACTAACAGGTCGCCAAACGTCAGTCATTTGATCTCATGGATCCGGACAAGCGATACGCCAATCGGGAGAATAGAATCAGGAGACCAAACTCTTCCGATTGACGTACAGCTTGTCCGGATCCATGAGATCAAATGACTGACGTTTGGTGACATGTTAGTGCCAGTTAAAGGTCAAAGCCCGACTTTCGTCCATTAACGAAGTTTGAGGTGCAGTTTAGTACTAACCATTTCGCCAAGTTTCATTGAAATCCATCGGAGGATCTTATTTTGCTTGCTGACTTGCCTTCTCCTTTGGACTTACTTTCATTTCCAGTTACAATGACACCTGGATCAACTCCTGCGAATTTACCATCAGCATCGAGTCTACTTCAACAGAACCAGACACCTGCTGGAACACGCCCAGTCTCTGCTGGCTTTACAGTGAGAGCCACTACACCTCGTGCAGCTGGGAGAGGAAGTAAGTTAACTGCAATAATTTTTTTCTTTAATCCTATGGCTTTTGTTTGTAGCTAACTTTTTTTTCAGGTATTGTGCGCTACCGCTCACCAATTGCAGTAGGGGCAGGTGGAGTTCTACGTGGAACAACGCCTACTCTCCTCAAAAGTCCAGGAACCACAATCCTCTCGACACAACCGAGAGCCGCAGGGGTAGTGGCAGTGGGTCAGCCTGTAGCAGCTGCAACGCCAGCCGCTACTACTGCAGCATCACCCCAATCAACCGGCCTCCAAGCAATGCACGTAAGTTCATTATTGTTTATTGTTTATGTAAACTAACAGTAAAATAATGTTTTGTGAATTCCAATCAAGGATTTTTTTATCTGTTCTTCACAGGTTTTAGCTAATGCAGCAGCCACTGCTTCTCATATCCCACAATCACAGAGTGGAGCATCAGCAACATCACAACCCTCCGCCGTCGCCTCACAGCAACTTCGCGTAGCTCCGATGAGTCAGACAGGCGTAACGACGGGAACGATTCGAGCCACTGCAACTGCTCCAACCGTTCGTCAGGTTGTACCAGCAGGAGTTCGTACGGCTGCCCCGCTGCAGCGCCATATGATCATTCAGAGACCTGGCGGACAAGTAATATCAGGGCAGCAGGTCCTTGTCAAAACCAGTCAAGGCATGCAAGTGGCCACGGTGAGTAAATTGATAATGAAAAAATTATTTTTCATCTCAAACTCGTACGATTTATTTTTTATTTTGTAAAATTGCCAGTTACCACCCCATATGTCAGGAAATGTTGGGATTCAAGGGAAAGCCTTGTACACTGGTACATTGTCTCCAGGAGGGCAGCCTGTACGTGCTACCACAATTTTAAAGCTGGTCAGTACGACTGGGGCGGGTGCTACTGCTACGACAGGAGGTTCGTGTTTCTGTTCAAATTTCAATCAATCCAGCTGATCTTATTTCTCATTTTCCTTTCTTGGCTAATTTTATCAATTTTGAAATTTACAGCTAAACAGGCACAGATAGTGGGGACGAATGCAGCCGGGCAGCAAATTGTACAACTTGGTACGGGTCAAAGAGGTGAATTTACTGAAAATCCTAAAATCATGATTACCGCATTTGTTGATTGGTATAAAGAAAAATTTGAAGACTGAAGCACACAAATCAAAATTACCATTTAATTCAGGAAAATTGGACGTTTCGGCGCAAGGGCATTTGTTGATTGAATTGTTTCATTTTGTTTCTATACACAGTACTGTCTCAGAATGTGCTGACAATGAGCTCAGCAGGAGCTGGTGTAACCACACAAGGAACAAGACCTACTTACGTCCTAACTAAACCTGCAACAACCGTAGGCAGGCCCGTAACACCAACAGACCCCTCCGCACGGCCACAGCTTGTAGCCACCACTACAGCTGTACAAGGTGAACATAAATTTTTATGAATCACACCATGCTTCTCTAAGCAGAATTCGTAGGGATCAGGGATTAATGAATTTTGCGAATTTAACTGTTTTAGGTGTAACAGGGGCTGCGTCGTCAAACTCAGCAGTACGTATGGTGATAGTATCCTCTGCAGCTGGTGCACCACGGATCGCCGTACCCAATTCAGTTACAGTAGCGAGACCAAGAGTCACCGGTGGGACGACTACCGTCACTACGCAGATCTACCGTACGAGTACAGGACAGTTGGTCACTTTTCCAAGCGGCAGACTTCCTACTCCAATTCTAGGGAACCCGGTACGGATATGATGAGAAATGCTATTTACGTCTTCATCTTATTCTGATTTTCATTTAATTTCTCTCAGAATGCTTATCAAATCGGAGGACAAACAGTTACACTCACTCCTGTAAACACGAGACCTAAAGTTGTAACGAGTGCCCCGGCTGCTGGAAACGTAAGTACTGACTCCCTGATTTTATTCCCAGGCAGTTTCTTTATTAGTAACGAGCGTCATTCTGTATTTCCGAACATTAGGTTCCAGGGACTGCTAACACGGTTGTAGTTCCCTCTTCGGCAACTACTAATAATGTGCCAACTGCCCTCACCGCCGTGCCCAGGAAGGTCGTATTAATGACACAAAACGCTAAACCTCTTATACCAGTTCCAAGCCAGCCAACAACTGTCCGTAAGTCTTTCGGTTTCCTTCCAAAATAAATTTTACGATTTTCATGGAAACTACAAACAGTACGGAAATTAGAATCTCCACAGTACACTTGTTTTCGTCCGAACCACGTCCTTTAGCCATGTAGGCTTTATACAGATCGTTTCAGAAGTAATGGCAGATCAGCAGAATTTGATAGGCGGGAATCAAAATCTGCCATTATTACTGGAATGATCTGTACATGGTTCTTCCTGGCTGTCTCCGCTCCAAAAGTTTCCTTTTCTAAAATCTCCGTTCACAAAATCTCCGCTATCGGGGGGCACTGTCGATTTAATAATAGTAGCTGAGAACTTATTCTCGACCGATCGGAAGAGAATAGTAGAAGTCACCAGTTTTTATGTTTTTTATGCAAAGCTTGGAGTAAAAATTTACTTTGTATGGTAAAGTTTCCCTTTTCTCATCCCAGGAAAAAAACACTGCGCTGTCTGAGGCGACGCAAAAGAATGAGCATTTGAACATTTGTTATATACCTCTGCTTTGGTTAGGTCTTTTTAAAATCAAATGTAATGATGCACTAAATGCATGTGTGGTCAATCAAACCTGTCGTTTACAAGAAGTGGAAGTACGGGGGATGGTAGAACGTCGAATAGTAATCCAATATTTCATATTTATGTTATTTTTGCATTTTACTAGGTGTGAACCTAGCACCCACTGAAGTAAGTCCACCAGCAGCTCCTGAGGAACCGCAACAGGAAGAAACAAGTGAAATTGATCAGCAAGAAGCAGATGCCCTTGGTGTTGCCCTAGACAATTTTGGTGATGCATTCACAGCTGAGGAGCTCCTGTCTGATTCAGAAGAACATCAGAATCCAGATGGAGCAGGTGAGAATGAGCCTTAGCCTCGGCTGATTTGGAAAATAATATTCATAAATCTCTAATTTGTTTCGATTAATCAGAGGCAAAGCTGGGTCTCAAAGGAGGCGCCCCGAATCTCAGGGATTTCAAATTCAGTTTCCAGAACCCACCTGGAATGGGACTTAAAGGCGGCTCCCCCTTACCAATGGAACAACAAGGAGAAATTAAAGTTGAGTCAGCTTCTCCTGTGGTTGATGGAACGGACATCCAAAGACAGCCAGAGCTTCCTGCCGAAGACCAAGCGAAAGCAGATGATTTTTCAGAAGCGGATACACAACTACTGACTAGCGGAGATGGAGATACCTCACTCGACCCAATGAATGAAGAGGAGGAAGGGATCGCTGCTGCCCTAGACGAGAATGGAGGGATTGAAGTTCCACCAGCCAATACGGATGATACTTCAGACCCTGAAGTTCCTACCCACCCCCACCAGCAGCCCGAAAACGGCGTGGTACCAAGTGATGGGTTAGACACACCTACAACAGGATTTCCTACCGCTGTGGTAGTGGCTGAGCCCCAGCCAGAACCAGAAGAAGCGCCATGGCTAGACGTTGCCTATACCAAGGATACAACGCTTGTGATTCGTCAGTACTTCAATACGCAGGAGCAGTTGTGCCTCCTCAAGCCGGATACAGACATAATGAGGGACATGGAGTTCATGAATAAGAAAATCGACCTCGTTCCCGGCACTGCCTACAAATTACGTGTCGCTGCGTAAGTCATGGATTTTGCCATTCCTATTTATCAAGTTTTTCTGTAGTGAAGTTATAATTTCTGTTTTCCAGGGTGAATTCCTGTGGTGTTGGACCATGGAGTGAGCCTGCTGCATTCAAAACGTGTCTGCCTGGTTATCCTGGTGCCCCTTGTGCCATTAAGATCTCGAAAGCAGCAGATGGAGCACTCATCGCCTGGGAACCACCCCAGAATTCATTTGGTGAAATTTTGGAGTACTCTGTTTACCTTGCTGTCAAAGGGAATCCAGCACAAGCAGTTGTAAGAAATGCGACGTCAGAATTCTGTGCTAGCAATTTCAATTATTTTTTCCTTTTGTGGCAGGTTGAAAAGGGTTCTCCTGCCGGTGGGAATTTGTCTTTTCATCGCGTCTATTGCGGCCCATCCAATCAGTGCACAGTTCCAAACCAGTCTCTTCAGAGTGCCCAAATTGACAATGCTGCCAAGCCTGCAATTATTTTCAGGTAAGTAAGGTTCTCAGAACTTGAAGCTCAAGTCACAGAATGCAATAACCCTGCATACCAGTTTTTCAGTCAGAACTTCACCAAAACGTATTAATTACGAATCAAATTGATTTCGGGGTGGTGCAACAACCTAGCGCAGGCAAGGGCACCCTAAACTTCATTTTGGATTCCCATTTTCACTAAGTAAACAGAACAGCTATACGGTTGATTTCAAAGTTCTACCCCGTAAAAAAAGAAGGGATGATGTGACGGGGGAATTCAGAAGGGAAAGTTAACTCCTGTAACAAACCAAATTCGATGAAATCGACCACCGTTGAAAATGATGAATTTTTCTGAAAACAGGCAATGCGGCTTTTTCGCACATTAAACCACCCAGTAATGTTTAATTTCCGAATATAGAACTCTATTTTACGAGATTTGGGACCCAGCTAACTTATATTAGTTTTTTTCAAAGCAAGCATCAACTTTTTTCAACGATGCCTTCTTCCTTAGATAACGGTAGACATACGGTGAAGGGTTTTCCAGAGTTACTGCAAAAATGAAGAGTGTATGACTCAAAAGTGAGTCGAGCACAGTTGGGAATTGTTGTTTTTCGCATTTGGAATAATTTAACTCCATTTCATCGAATTTGGTGTGTTGCTGAACTCACAAGAGACAGAAAACCGAGATTACTCTCTTTACTGGCTTTTTGGAAGACTCCTTCCTTCCTCCTGCTGTGCAGTTAGTCTTTATGAGGTTTATGATCCAGAAAAGGGACACTGTTGAAAAAAAAAACTGCTTTTGTGAAAAATATTGGACATGTTACAGCGCGTTAAAATCGCCTTGAACTTATGGGTTTCTCAGCAATACTTGACGGTACGCGCAATGCCGGGCGTTGTAACGCTAATTCTTCACGTCTTTGTATCAATGTGTCTTCTTGATTTGAATGTAAACTGTCGTAGACATCGGTAGGGGCTGGGTTGGGATTCTGAAACAACTGTCGTATGAGTTAATCCACTTCTAGAATCTTATTTTCTCGCCATTGTATGCCATTCGAAGGATATCACCCCAATTTCATATGTTACTAATTGTTTTCCCTCTGCTTATGGTTTTTAATTCAAAAAGAAAACGTTCTTATTTCTTCGTTAATATTTTTTCAGAATTGCTGCAAAAAATGAGAAGGGTTATGGACCTGCTACACAAGTGCGATGGCTCCAAGGTCAGTGAAATTATTTTCTTCCTTACCAATAATACTTTTGATCATTGCAATTTTTTTTCATTCCTGACAGATAATATTGTTCCAAGTTTTGGGGGTCTAGCTAAGCCATCAGCTCCTAGGAGAGAAAACAGTTCACCGATTGGAAGTCCCATGCTTCCAAAGAAGGTAAAGTACGAGGGGGCTGGTGGCGGAGTGTGAGAAAGGATCACAATAATTTGAGGTCATATTAATTTAAGCTGTTTGCCTTATTTTTTTACGAATGTTGAGCACAATGAGCCTTCCTTTAGTTCAATTATTTAGAGTTTTATACTTTTTGAAAGCTGGGAAATACTAATTTTTAAAAAAACAAAACAAGATTTCTCAATAAAAAAAAACAATCTAGGAGAAGAAATGATAAGAGAGAAAAACTGTATGTACTAGTTTAAAAATTTTTGTTGAAATATAATACAGAACTTTGTTACAGTATACTCAAAATTCAACCTCAAGTTTCTTTACCACTGGTTTTTCGCTCAATTTCATCCCGTAAGCTCTTGGGAGGTGCACTATAGAGCGTGACTCGCTGTTTTGATTGCCAGTTTTCGCTTTCTTGTCGCCGAAAAATTGCTCGAACGCAAAACACCCTTTCCGAGTATACCTTTCAGTGACAATTTTTTTCCCCAGGAAATAAAAAAAACTCTGACATCACCGATTTCCTTGAAAGGTATGCTTGCAGTGTTTGTTTATGGAAAGAAGTACCCAATAGAATTTTCGCGCTCGGCGGCCATGATTCGTTTTTGTCTCAAGTTTCGGCCATACTCGGAAACTTCTTCCCACCTGTTTGGAGATAAAACGACGTGGTAAGAGGACGGGTTTTTTTTTTGCATTGCACTCCCAGTAAGACCTTCACGGATTTCGATTTCTTTCGATCTCAGCAAGGAAAATAATTACTAAAGGGGGAACAGCTAGGGGTAACCAGCGACTTCTAAGTCGAACATAGGTTTAATCAACTCAGCACCACATCCGAAGCAACATATAATTTTTCTAGCTGCCGATCACGCCTGTGTTGGGAGCGCTTAGGTGGAGCAATTGCTCCTTGGTGCATGGAAGACGGAAGTGAATAGTGGCATCCGGGGGAAAAACGCGGTAAGAGCAATAAAGTTAATTTAATTTGACCTCACCGCGGATAAAAAACGGTTCCGGACAATGGTTGTCCAGTTGTCTGAAGTCGAGAAAATACAACGACAACTATTTGTGAAAAGAGAAAGGGAAGAGTCTCAGGAATGTGAAGAATGTCCTTTTTTCTTCGAGCATTCTGCGCGGTTTTTTCCTGAGTGCAGTGTTACGTAAAATCGGCTGATTAAATAATAAAGCGAAATAATCAATTTCCCTGAAGAAGGTGACGGCAGGTCACCCAAAGCTTATAATTTCTACAATTTGC
>JABASM010001579.1:0-13861 GCA_019776545.1 Brachystomella parvula | reverse complement strand
TTATACTTATAAACAAAATAACTATAAATATATATTTGTATACAGGCCTTGCCGACCTACAACACTGGAACTGGGCGGTTTCGTTCCTGCGGGTGTGCAAAGCGCGGTGACACCGCCTCCTGCCCCACCACAGCGTTGGTCACGCTCCACCCTTCTCGCACCGCTCTCACTCCCTTCTAGTATTCAATCAACCCCCTCTGAAATTCAATCAACATTCTCAGAAAAAGGAGGAAGATCTATAAGAAAGAAAAAGAGGCACTCAGGATCTGGAAAGGAAAGGCTCTGTGCTCACTACAAGGACACAAAAATCCTGGATATTTTTAAAGGAGTAAGTCTAGTCGAGTTCAAGAGGCCAAAGCTTTATTGTAATGCCTGTATTTTTCATGGGATGATTTGGGTTTTTTTTTGTGCAGACGAAGACTTCATACGACGAGAAAGCGAGCGATTATGAGGATATTTGGTCTCCACAGTATTCAAGTCGAAATTTGACACCACAAGAACTCCCACGTCTCTCTACTTTCAAGCCGGACTTAATTGCTACATCCTTTGGATCCGACCTGGACAATGCTCTTTACAGGAACAATACAAAGTGTCACTTCCAGTCTCTCTCTTCTGTGAACAACAACCAGGACTCTAACCACTCAACCCAGCACTACAACAGCCGTAACCACAGACTTAGTTTTAATGGTAACACTTTCAATCTCCACCGAAGTCACGAACTAATTGATGAGCGTAGCAGAAAAGAAAGAGAACTTGAAGTGGAGGGTGAAGTGGGTAAAGGACTTTCAGCTTCTTCGACCATTCCTATCACCCCTTCTGCGACAAACTCGGGGAAGAGTATCCTAACTCCTAAATCCTCCCTTTACTCAGAACCCATAGACTCAATTGTCTTCCGACGCAACACCAGTCATCGGCATTCAGAGCCAAATATCCGGTGGTCCCAGCCGACTATGATGTCTATGCTTAATATTGACAATCATCTCCCAGGTATCCCCCAGAGTCCTGACCACGGAGGAGGAGCTGGAGAAACTCAGGAACCCAAAATGCGAAATTCAGTGCGTCTCCGAAGCAGTCTCACAAATGTAAGCGTTTTGAAATGTGACGAGGAATGCGGAAAGGAAAATCAAGGAAGAGGATGTGCAGAGCAGATTGAACCGCCGATGCCGAAAAGCCGAAATGCTCAGAGCCAGAGCATGAATTGTGTAAGTGTGGATAATTTGTGCCACTTAAGGGAAATTCGGAAGAGGACGAAAAGTAAATTTAATTGTGGGGGTGGTGGAGAAGCAAGTGAGGACGACGAAGAGGTTCTCAGGCTAGAGAAGAAAGAAATGCAGGTGTCACCTGGTGCAGACGGAACCGCTGTCACTGGGTACTACAAAAATGAAAATAGCACTGCTGCCAAGAAAAATATTGGTAAGTATAAAACAGCCTAAAAGCTAGCACATGTGTTAAAGATTTTATTTCTCCTTCTTCATTACAGTGAAACCCAAACCGGCTCCAAGAAAACGTTCAACAGACCTGAAAATGGAAGCTGAGCACCGACAGGAGCATGAAATCCTTAACGTAGCCACCACAAATCGTTCCTGGCATCTCGACAACTCCTGGGAATTTGTCAATAACTGGGAAAAGGGAGATGATGACAGGTTAAATTCATCCTCACAAAAATTCCCAGTACAAATTGACTCATCAAATAATAACCAAATCGCGGAAGGGGTATCTGATTGTTTGACAAATGCTGAAGATTTACTCAACATGAACCACCCGAGTCTTCACCTCCACCGGTTCTCAAGGTATGACAACTTGGAGAGCAGTAGTAGGGAAGCGGACGGAGACAAGGCAGTTTCGGAAGAGGGAGAAGAGATGTCATCAGATCCAGAGGAAAAAATTTCCCAGCCGTGGGACAGCTCAAAGTGGGAGAACCTTCTTCGAATCGTTTCGGAGTCAACTCAGGTGGGATTTATGTTTGATAACCTTATGATATAATGGGGGAAAACTGCTGCAAGTTAAAAAAATCGTTAATGTAGGCATTATACAGTACCAACCAAATAACAGCTTGACTATAAAGTATGTGGGCAAAGAATTTTAATCAATGTTTCGGCTTTATTTGTTTGAGTAGCAGTTGGATTCGATACAAGTTGCTGAGGACGGGGCGGATCAGAATTTATATCAACCTGGACGTGACTTGAGAAATCTGGAAAATAATCCTATTTTTGAATCCAGGCAACGCGTAAGCTTTCATCATCAATATTTTTGCTCTCAAAACTTGGGAAGATTCGTGGCTAATATTTTCGATGTTATAGATCTCAAAGATACTGGACGTCAGTGGGAACGTGGATAAGGCTGGGAGAGCTATTTCTGCTGTTGTTCGAGAACTTGCTGAGAAAGAAACTGATTTCTTTGGACCAACGCTCAAGAGTTTTATTTCCTGTACAATTGCTGCGAAGAGCCAAGATCCTTATGTATGATTTCACTGAGCTTTCAAATGCTCAAATTGTCAGTGAGTCTAACGAAGTTTTTGTTTTTTACAGAAATTGATGCGGAATTGTAGGCAATTTATTTCCGGAATGAAAAATTTCTTAGTGGGGGTGAGTCCTGAAAGTGCCGAGCTCCGACAAGAAATAAAGCGACAAACAGAGATCCTTTCAGACTGTGAATTTTTAAATATTGATGCAATTCTGGAAGAGGTGTTTGTTGATCTGGTCATTTCACCACTCCATATGCATATCCAAGGACTCCTTCAAATCCACCACCATAACTCGAATGAAGGAAAAAGAGCCAGTGTTGCTGACACGGGTCATCCGCAAGTGACATCATACCATTTTGCCTTTACGGGCACAGATACCATGAAGAAAGAAGCCTATGAAAAGCTGAAGAGAATAATGCTTGGATTTGAGGATGCGGTCTCACCTATAAAGAAACTGGACAAATGGAACGAATTTGTGTGCCAGGTATGTGCTTTTACTGCTTTCCTGTTGGAGGGGGCTGAAGTCCTCATGAAGTTTATTCCTTTTCAGGTTCAGGAGATGGATAATTACTCTTCAGAATCCTTTCTTCCATTGTTGTCTGACGTGATGAGGAGCATTTGCTCATCGAATATGGCCTCACATGTTGACTATATGACTGGACTCCTCCCTCAGAATCTTGCGGAACAGAATAATTACTCAATTTCTTTATTACAATCAGCCTTCGCTGCACTCAAGTCCCGGAAGGACAGGAAAGGAAGTAGTACGCTCACCTCGGTTCGAGTCATTGTTCCTGACGAGCGTAATGGTACTCTCATTCGGTAAGAATTCCTTGTCCTTGAAAAAAAATAATTTGTATAACTTCGTTTTTAAAGTAATTCAGACTTATTTCTATTTTAAGGAAAATGGTTCCAATTCGTGACACAACCACGACGAAAGATGTAGCAAAAATAGTTGCGTCGAAAGTTGGTATTGCAAATCCTGGTGACTACATCCTGGTCAGAATTAGAAATGGCGAAGGTCAGTGGCTCAAGTCGTAAATTAAAGAAAGAAATTAGCGTTTAATTCTTTTTCTTTGTCCTCAGAAAAACTCTGCCCTGATGGTGAGCTTGTCTCAAAATTGCTTGAAGATTCTGCAACTGCTCTGGCCTACAAGCGAATGGATGCCAAAATTGGATGGCCTTTGAAAATTACTTAATCACAAGATTATTCTCGGATCATACCACGTCATATTACCATTTTTTTACCATTTTTGTTAACCTATATGTAAGAGAGTTAGTAGAGTTATTCGTTTTAAGTTTTGTTATTATTCCAAAAACTCTTACTAGTTATCTACGACCATCACCACGTAACCTAGTCAAGAGGTATGCAGCAGTCGGGCAACTCAATCATCGGCAGCAGCAGAAGCCATCAAGTGAACGTGGTGCTTTATGTGACAACATGGGAAATCCCTTCTCCAATTCCTGCGTGTTATATCTATATGTAGCCCCTTACTTTTTTTTTATAATTTGTAATTAATAGACTTAGGCTCATTAACATTGTTTGATGGTGTAAGAACTTTCGCATCTCGTAATTTATTCTCAAATGTGTCGTTTCTGTAACTCTCATAATTTTTTCATGAAACGTGACGTTCTTTTTTCAAAGACAGGAAAAAATACTCTTTTTCCTGATAAGAATAAAAACAGAAATTAAACAAGATGAAACTTTCGTTTCAATTACATATCTCAGTTACAGATCAGTAGAGGTCACAGTTGGCAGAAGTGTACTGTGTACAAATCTCATCTCTTGTAAGCTCACTGTACAACTCGTCGTTTCCAAGTCCAGCTCCAGCTACTAAGTTATGGAGGCTACAGTAATTCGTTCCTTTGTCCAGAATGGCAAACCAGGGACGAGAAGTCGAAAACCCCTGCAAACAAAAAAAATAAGGCTTCAAATTCTTTTGAACTGATTGAGAGCCTAATCGATGTTCGTAAGCTAAGGTTGAAGAATGTACTTTTTAAAAACTGCTCCTCCGATTTTGCTTCCTCCGAAGCTCAAAAACAAATCCATAGCTTCAAATAAAGTATGTCTAAGAATTATAGTTCACAAATTTGAGGCGGCGATTAAAAATAGAACCTTAGAGATAATTTAACTTTTGAAGAGCTTAAATTATGCAGCTTTTTGCGTGGATGTCGAAACCGCGTTCAGTCACTGTGGAATTCTTGTTTTTAAAAATATGGCAGCCGAAAACCGAAAAACTTTTTTTCTGATTTTTTCACGCTCGAAGTTGCTAAATTCAAACGAAGAGTACGGGTAGACAATTGGAGATAATCCAACTTCTGAAAAGCTCTAAATGTTCAGCTTTTCGAGTAGATGTTGAAACTGAGCTGGAACACCCTTAAACACCTATTTTTGAAAATACGGCATCCAGATAAATAAACGGAATTTTACCGTTTTCTGGAAATTCTTGTGCAAAGGGGTACGAGTCAACGCTTTTGAGATATTTCAAAAAGTAAGCAGCCTATAAAATTTCCATTTTCGAGCATTTTTTGAAAATGGGCTGAATGAACCATGAGCTCCTAATTTTGAGTCCGTGGTAGCCAAAAATATAAAAAGTGTCGTTTGAAAAGTGAGAAAAACTTTTTTTTCGGATTTCGCCTGCCATATTTTTAAAAATAAGAGTTCAAGGATGATTGAACACATTCTCGACAACTAGTATATAAAAGGCTGAATATTATAGATATTATAGGTTTTTCAAAATTTAAATTAACTCTAAGGGTCTATTTTTAATCGTCGCCTCAAGTTTGTGAAATTAATTCTTAGGCATACTAGCTGTAAACTGAAGCCTGGCTATTTTTTTTAACTGCATGAATTTGGGGAAGGAAGTTAGAAGCTTACAATAACGTTGCATCCTTTGGTTGCTTGATTTGGATAAAACGCAAAGGTCATGTCACTCGTTGACTGTGTTTTCGGTGTGATATGCGTAGCCTTAAGCATGTTTCCCTCAGTGAATGACGGGACTGGAACTTCTTCGAATCGACATTTCTGTCCATTCCCGCAGGTATCTTCGGCTTTCCAGAGCTGAATCTGACGTTTTAAAGATGACTTGACTTCTTCACATCTTCCACCAAATGTCCTAAAAAAATATGGAAAAATTGTAGAACAAGCCTACCGGGATCCATTTCAGATTTGAGTCGTTTCAAATACAAGAAGAAAATTAAAAATGAATACCATGTTATATTACAGGAAGCGTGGAAGGGGTACATCAAAAGTCCAGGATTTCTGAATATTGTCCCTTCAATTGGTGGTAGCCCACCGGAGAATAGAATGAAAATTGTAAAAATTACTGGGATCTTCATGACAGGTCGGAGGGTGAGAAGACGGTGGCGGACAACGCGTCACGTCCTTTATGAAGATAGGCCCAACTAACTACCCCACACATCTTTACAAAACAATTGAAGTAAAGTAAAGAAAAAAATTCATCGAGGCAAACAAGATTTACGTAATTTTTATCTCTCTTGAGAATTCTTGTTAATAGTTATTAATTATTCCATAAGGAAAGCTTGAAGAAGACAATACGGAAACTTGGCTTGGGCACATTATAGTCATATGTATCTGCTCTTGTGTAGTGGATGTTTCCGGGGGAGGGGGGGGGGGGTTCTTTCCACAA
The DNA here is from genome assembly GCA_019776545.1 of Brachystomella parvula. Classification (NCBI taxonomy): domain Eukaryota; kingdom Metazoa; phylum Arthropoda; class Collembola; order Poduromorpha; family Brachystomellidae; genus Brachystomella; species Brachystomella parvula. The sequence continues at coordinate 7,750 of JABASM010001579.1, read as the reverse complement.
GATTGGCATTTACGACTGCTTGGCTTACGGCTAATAGAATTGAATCAATGTGATTTATGCTTCCTCTTTCTGATCTTTACGAGTGTCTGCAAGGCTCCCTGTCAAAATTGAATCTTGTGATGCACGGATCAAGGATTCTTGGGAATTAGCTACTGATGACAGCTTGCTTTTATTTTTCATTAGGTGATCCTCATAATTTATTTACACCGAATTTTTTTAACCCTTTCTCTTAGCTACTGCCCGTGGAAAAGCTGGAAGTGGGTAAAAAACTTTATGAGTAGGAAATTATTATGCACTTCATAAATTTTTGAAATGAAATTCTCTGCAAACGATTTCAAGGACAATAATTATATTTTAAGGAACGGGGTCAGGAGAGCCAGAGCCAATCAGATAATTTGCCAACGCTAGGCTTTTCAATGGAACCGAACTTGAGAAACTGCAGTTTCAGTACATAATTTTTATCCCATTCATTCTTTGCCCCTATTTTGCCAACGCTGAATTCCTGGGTAAACGGTACTTAAGCAGCGACGGATGCATCGAGGTGCTCACTTGCAGCTGCTTCACGCTAGCGTAGAAAGATTTGGAAATCCAAAACTCGAGATTTAGCACGTTTCAGAAACTAAACCCCAGTTTTTGAAATGAATACTGTCATCCTTGTTTTTCTTTTCATATTTTTCATAGGATGCTGCTCAGCGAATTCTGGAGGCATCCACGTTCCTAGCTTTTTTGAGCAGAGCTGCTCACTAGATCAGGGATTTGTGACAGAGAACTTTGAGAATTGGGTAAGACAGAAGAAAGATAAAAGAGTGACACTAAAATTGAGGGTTGGTGGAAAAGAAATTTTATTGATTATTTTCAACAGAGTGCTAACTTGACCGAAGGGACTCCCCTTTATTTTCCCTTGATGAGCTCGTAAGGAAAGCAGAAGAAATTATTTGTGGTTCCTTCATTTTGGATTTCATGTTTGCCTTTGATCTAAATTTTAATAGACTGGACGTTCTCAGGATCACTGAGGATCTTTTCCAAGAATCGGACCTCAGTTTTCTGACCGCTGACGACATCCTTAACAGTTGCATCACCGTAACGCCTTCTTCTTCTCCAGTCTTCCGTCTCACGTTCAACGGCTTCTGCGGACAAACTGCAAGTAAAGTTCTCACGGCTGCTGCACCTAAAGTTTTTAAGTGGAAAAAAATTTTTCCAAGAGGTCAGTATTTTTCCTGTATTTTTTATAAAAAAAAAAACCAAAATGAATTATTGAGATCTCCTGTTTCTGGTTTCAGGTGTCGGTGGTGTCTTTCGCCTCTCCTTAAGTGATAACAAAAGCTGGCAAGTGGTAGACGTGTGCTGGAGTGATGGTCAGAGATCCTTTGCAGTTATATCCCGTTACCCCACTCTCTCCGCCTGCACTACAAGGGTCATTGAAGAGCACTTGAAAGCCATTGGCTTCAAGGAGCGATACTTCACTGGGCTAACCTACAATTCCGAAACTTGCAGGAAATCCTGCCTCAGGAAAAACTATTATCAAACCAATGTGGCTGGAAAGGACAGCTTTTTCAGAACTTAATTCTATCGAAATTGAAACCTAGAAATCGATATTCGGAAATTAAGATTAATGATTTAATAAAATCTATCCAAAACGGAGTGGTTCAATAATTTGAATGCTTTGACATTTTGACAGAAGAAATTATTTGTTTCTAATTCCTTGCTATGCCACAGCCTCTTGTCATTTATTGTGTCCCCCACAGAAAAGGTTTCCTGTGTATGTAGGAATTAGGTTCTAAGGACAGGCGTTATTCTACCACCACTATCCGTCCGTCTTCCTCCTTTTCTCCTTTCCGATTCTGGATGAGGGAAGGAAGAGGATCCTGGATTCTTCAGTCGGTGTGAAATGGTCTTAGAGGCGGCATCACTCCCAGCCAACGCCACTCCAACCTCCAGCGATATCCCCTAGACCCCTCTATTGCGTCAATTACAATTAACTCTATAGCTCACTCAAAAGTTGTTTTTTAATAGGAGACCGCAAGTCCAGACACTGGAGTTGTAGGAAAGGACAATGAGGAAACAAAGGCAGTGTGTCAGATGCTCCAGGAGCTTAGGTGGAGTTATCTTAAGAACATAGTGAGCTGGAGAAGGTAGTTGGAATATTGTATAGTAGAGGATCAACATAATTGTTGTAAACAGACGGAGATTTTTTTTCTCTAGATTCAAATCTCAAGAACACAATAGACGTCCTACTGAGATTTCCCCTACCCCTGACCTCAAGGTGGGAGTTTGACTTTTAGGAAAATTTTTGTGAACGCAAGGATTTGAGCAAGTTCAAACTTCTGAATTTCCGCAGTACTCTTCACAACAAAATGAACAAGAGTGACTAATTGAAATCTTGAAAACTTTCGCCAGAAAAAGGAAGCATATTGGTCGAGTTTCTGTTCTTTACTTGACTTAAGAACTGGTGAAGGTGCATTTTCTCTAAATCCTGCCGGTGCTTAAGTTCTAGTACCTCAAAAGTTTGAGGTTTTCTTCTTCTTCTGAAGTTGACTTGTATAGGGAAGAAGAGCAGGTGTGTGAAGTTCTGACTCGATGGACTGAAGTGAAAGGGTGAGTAGAGAAAATTCATTGTCAGCAATATTCTTGAATTAATTAAGACGAGTTTCTGCTTTTAGAATTAATTATCAATAGCATTACCTCCCATCCCCTCCCATAATTTTCATTTTAACAGCTTTTTACATTTTACTCAATAGTTTGCTTCAAGGAGTTCTATATTTTTATTGAAAGAGTGAAAGGTTCAGGATTTGAGCTGAATATAATTCCATTCTTAACGTTTCCTACTTTTAAAGACCAGAATACCTCCTGTTATTATATTGCGACAAACCCTCAATTATAATTTCAAATTGTGGAACTCTTTCGAGTTTTCTCGGGTGAAAGTTAAGTGAAACTTTCTCAAAAGTTGAGCTCTCAACAAAGAGTGGGGTTTGGAACTATTTTTCCTACCTTGTTATCCAAACGTCGAACTGAGACCCCATGTTGGTGTGATGGGAATTATCAATAGAGCCTGAGCGTTGGGCTGCTTTGAAGTTTTACCTAGTTGACGACTGAAATGCTTCTTGGTCATTGGGGACAAGTTTAATTTAAATTTATTTTATTTACCACAAAACACCCTAAATGCGCCTAGGCATGGGTCGTTAGACTTTGTGTTGAACTAGTTTAGATCGGTGTAGCTAGTTGGAAAAAGTCTCATCACTCCAGATTTACTTTCGGGGCCGGAACGAGATTTTTTTAATTTTTTTAATTTGATCTCTTGTCTACTACTTAGGGAAGTCGAGAAAAATATTTATCTACTTCCCCCACGCACACCCTTAGCAGTTCCAGTGTTTCAGCTCTCTTCTAACCTCCATTGCATTTTCTATTCATAATCATCATCATCATCTTCTGTAAACAGAAGTAGAAAGAAAGCAGAGAAGCAATCGGAATGAATGAGTTCAATTCACCGTAGAAATCAACAAGGAGTTGCGGAAACCAGGATACCCTATTCTTCTTTTCACTCTTTGTATCTATAGAAAGTTTGTTAGGCTAACTGCGGAGGATCCTGTTGCTTTCTATTCTTCCAGTAGGGCGTGCCTGAATTCGACAAGAACGGAAGAGCAAAGACTCCTTGATAAATTTTCCCAGGTTATTTTTGAAACTTGAGAACCTGTTTTCGGATAATAGATCAAAAGAGAATCCGAAGGAAGTAAAAAAAATTATGAAAAACGTTACATAGGTATATTTGGGAGTGAGTCTGCTCACCTTGACATTAGTGTGGGTATAATGAATGAAAGGGAGGTGGTGATGTGTATCGTTACAACCATATTCTGTTTATGACATTAGGTGAGGGCCAAGAGATGGAAGTCCCCCTGCTAACGATAAGTGCTTCCAGCAGTTTACGTCGTTAAGATCTCATTGTGTATTGGCCACCTCCTTGGTAGCTGAGGTCGACCTTTTTCATAATAATGAAGATAAATCTGGAATTCGGTGGTGTCTGAGAAATCGCTGCGTGAGTCAAGCTGAGAGTTCAGGAAACTTTTTTTTTAGCTTGCCCCGGAATCTTCCTCATTCTTGTAGCTAGGGCATGTTTCAGAGGTGTCCAATCCTTAGATCCTTTTCATTCATTCGCTTAAAACGTTTTCATTCTCATGCTGGTCGGTCGTAGGAAATTTATATTTGCATCATCTCTCATCCCCTCCTGCTTCAACAAAAGGCTGGAGTTACGAGTTAGGAACGTAAATAAACTCGAGGATTTTTAATTCAGAAAGTGGAGCACTGGATTTTCTCTGTGGATGCAAAATCCTTTTGTTTATTATTATCAGGATTTGTAACCCCTGTTGCTTTTGCAGAGATGTTAGATTGGTCAGGAGCTTCGCCTAGCTCTGATCCAATTCTATGTTTTATAATGCAAGGCTCGTCATTTTAATTTGGGAAAAAATCATCGCATCTTAAATCCAACAAACTTCATTGTGTAGTTTCTCAGCATAGGAAAGCTCAGCGTTCTTTCTTTTAGATTTGGATCCGTAATTGCTTTCCTTGAAAATGATAGCTCAAACACAATTAAACTTGCAAAACTAGTGAAGAAGTTTTAGTGGGGGCCATAATTATTGCAACAGTCTGCACTGCAGAAAAGAAATAATTCGAGAAAGAAAATAAACTGCAATTTTATTACGGGTGGCGTGACAGCCTCATCATCATGATCAGTAGTTAAGACTCTAAGAAAATCCTGTCCTGTTTCCCCTCTCGCTCACATTACCCAAGGACACTAAAATAAAAATGAAACTAAAAACTTGATGTGACTGTGACAGCAAGGTCTTTCCGGAAGAACCACTTTGTTGATTTCCGCTTTTCAAAGGGGAAAAAGCCATTTGGAGAAAGTCCGCCTTGGTCCCCATATTAACCAGTGACAAAGAGCTTTTGTCAGAAATGCAGCTGGGCTATTGAACCGCATTCGCAGTACTGTGTGCGTAATTTTGGATTTAAGAAAGTGCACTTCCTGATAATACTTTTCCAAGAATTCTGTAAAAAAAACTTGGGAAAGCGGGTTTCCCTAATATTTTGCAAGGATTTCTGCACTTCGTGAAACATGACAAAATGAAATGGGTTCCAAAACAGAATAGTAATTTTTTGGCACAGTGAGTAAGCCCCGCTCTTCCCCTTTCAGTTTAATGACTGATTATCCGTTTTTTTTTCATCGTAAAAATTCCTAATCCAACTCATCGCCGTTTTCGTCATCAACTCATTTCTATTTCATTTTCCCTTCCTTGCAGAACCAATAATTTCTGAATGATTCAGAGAAAGGTCAGTTCGCTTACTTAACCTTCAGTAATTTTTTCTGCTGGAACTTGAGTTTCATTGCTTCCCGAAATGTCTTTGGTGAAGAGTTTCATTTAATTATATTTTTGGTTAAGAATTCTTTCCGATTTCGCCGTCATTGCTTCAGTTAAGGTATAATAACAGGAAAAATGTCTGCTCTCTGTACAGCTGCTGTAACTCGATTTTTTTTTTTCAAATTAAGAAATAGCTAGATTGAAAAAAAATTCGATTTCAACCTTGGTAAGCCTTATTAGTCTGTAACGAAAGTAATTAAATGAAGGAAGTGAGGTCAATTTTGTTTGAAGATAGCAGGGCAGTCAATCAAAGAAAATTATTCTTCTTTTTCTGAAACTTCCTCGACTCGTGGAAATGGAATGCTGAAATGAATCTTTCTCTTATTTAATTTTGAAAAGGAAATTCATTATTTTTTTCTTCTCTACTAGGAAGTTTTACTCAAGCTCGTCTGCTTTTGAACATGACAATAGATGAATAGGAGCTTAGTTCCCTTTTGCTATAAGTTAAGACAAGGTATATCCCTTAGTTAAGAAAAGCGCGGGGTGCCAGGTGTTAAACAATCTATGCAATTAAGACTGTACAATGAAATCAGAAGAAGAGAATGGGAAGTACCTTAGCTTTTTATTGTTTTACCTAAGAAGTGTGTTAAAAATTGGAAAGCTTTGTTTCTTGTAGTCTACTGGAAACATAAAAAAATTAATGCACCATGAGACAGTAACGAAGAACTTTCTTCCATTCTTAGCTATCGAGATCACTTCCGAATTTATGAGAAGAGTTAAATATACCTAACGACGCGACATCACTTTCTCCCATTTTGTCTTTTCTCGCATCACGCTAATGAGGAACTCAGAAAAAAATACGTTTTTTAAAAGAACTCTGGCTTCAGATGAAACTTGATCCAGTTGCATGAGGGGAAAAAGTGAAACTCGTATATTTTACATAAAAAGTTCACCTTAATTTACACCAGAACCAGAATCCGTTCTGTTTCAAAAAGTCGAAATCCTTCCCCTTCTCATGGGAGACTGATTGAATTCGACAGGAGGAGAAAATGGAATGTACAACGTGTCAATGTTTCGATTTTACCTCAAAACAAAAATGTACAGATTTAAGGTCTCTGATCTCTTCCACGTCAGTCAACATCCATTGACCTTGGAAAGATGACACTCGCCCCGAGTTCAATGGCAACTCCGAAACTGCTGAGGAAATTCTGACAGAAATAAATAATGATTTTCTTCAGAATAATGAATAATGAGGGACAGCAAACAAAATTATAGCAAGAGCAAGAAAAACAATACCTGAAGCATTTAGAGAAGGACACTGTTGCATTATTTTGTATCAATAAACGTGTTGGATTGTATCCTAATTCCCATTCCCCCCCCCCATGCTTTAACAACGGCAGTTTACTTCAACTTAATCCTCCTCCAAATAATGATCAATTAATTTGAAAATAAAACAAAATGAATGGCGAGGAGAGACAGGGAAATACCTACTCGAAAATGACAACAAGGTGTTCAAAGGAGGAGGGCGAATTTTGCTATAGGAATGACCCCCGACAGAATTTCCTAAAAATTTACATATGGCGTCTCTAAAGCATACCTTGAAAATTTTGCAAAAAAAGTTTTCGAAATTCGCTTTCCTATGACCTGTACAGGTGATCAAAGGTTAGTCAGCTAACCTCATCGATCGTTTCAAATGTTACGTCAATCGAACGGGCATGATGTCTTGGTTCTAGAAACATACTACGTTTGATGTTTTAATGTACAGCATGGCCGCCAGGGGTCATTTAATGCCCAGCATAAGATTTGGTGACCCCTGGCCGCCAAGTAAATTTAAAAGCTCACCTTTCGCTTGACGTATCACTTGACCCGATCGGTGAGGTCAGCCGACTGACCTTTGTTGACCTCTAAATGCCATGGGAAAGTGAATTTGGAAAAAATTTCATTTAGGAAATCTGTAGAGTATGCTTCAGAGATGCTGTGAATAAATTTTCAGAAAACTCTACCGGGGGGCTTTCCTGGAGCAAAGTCGGCTGTCGTTCTTTTGATAGGCAAGTGGATAGCCAATCCACCTTTCTCCCGTTCTCCGTTTTGGGAGGAAAAAGCTTGCTATCACTTTAGCCCTCTCTCAGTACACAACTTACCTCAATTATTGAAGATACTACTCAGGACTACTTTTGAGATTAAAGAGAGGATGTTGACATAAGCTACCACAACCACTTGTCTTGTTTCCATTTTACAAGAACCTGGATGACACGGGAAATTTACTATCCAGAAAATTGACTCTCCCTGGTATTGAGATGATTTTAGGGTTTACCCACTCTTGAAGTGATTTTTGAGGTCAAAGTAATTCAATATCGAGTCCTTACGCGTGGATTCTGGAAGTGGAAATATTCCAATCG